>OY986954.1:234944-237444 GCA_963920595.1 Eimeria praecox
AAAATAAAATGAAATAAAATAAAATAAAATAAAATAAAATAAAACAAAATAAAATAAAATAAAATAAAATAAAATAAAATAAAATAAAACAAAACAAAACAAAATAAAATAAAACAAAATAAAATAAAATAAAATAAAATAAAATAAAATAAAATAAAATAAAATAAAACAAAACAAAACAAAACAAAATAAAATAAAACAAAATAAAATAAAATAAAATAAAACAAAACAAAACAAAACAAAATAAAATAAAACAAAATAAAATAAAATAAAATAAAATAAAATAAAACAAAACAAAACAAAATAAAATAAAATAAAATAAAATAAAATAAAATAAAATAAAACAAAACAAAACAAAATAAAATAAAACAAAATAAAATAAAATAAAATAAAATAAAATAAAATAAAATAAAATAAAATAAAATAAAACAAAACAAAACAAAACAAAATAAAATAAAACAAAATAAAATAAAATAAAATAAAACAAAACAAAACAAAACAAAATAAAATAAAACAAAATAAAATAAAATAAAATAAAATAAAATAAAACAAAACAAAACAAAATAAAATAAAATAAAATAAAATAAAATAAAATAAAATAAAATAAAACAAAACAAAACAAAATAAAATAAAACAAAATAAAATAGAATAAAATAAAATAAAATAAAATAAAATAAAATAAAATAAAACAAAACAAAACAAAACAAAATAAAATAAAACAAAATAAAATAAAATAAAATAAAACAAAACAAAACAAAACAAAATAAAATAAAACAAAATAAAATAAAATAAAATAAAACAAAACAAAACAAAACAAAACAAAATAAAATAAAATAAAATAAAATAAAATAAAATAAATTACTTGTATTCTAAAATCTGTATTGACGAGTTTGTCGTTGCACTCCGAGATGAAAACATCGAAGGATGAAAATAAAGAGAAACAAGAAGAAGAAGTAGAAGCAGCAGCAGCAGCAGCAGCAGCAGCAGCAGAAGAAGAAGAAGAAGAAGAAGAAGAAGAAGGAAGAGAAGAAGAAGAGAGAGAAGAAGAAGAGAGAGAAGAAGTTGTTTTCGTTATGTGTTTATAGAAAGATTTGGCTTCTTCAATATCAACGCACTGTACGCACATCTACAAATACAAACACATTATTTAAATGCTGCTGCTGCAGCTGCTGCTGCAGCAGCAGCAGCAAACAAACAGCAGCAATTGCAGCAGCAGCAGCAGCACCAGTTGCAGCAGCAGCAGCAGCAGCAGCAGCAGCAAACAGAAATCGAGAGCTGGACATACACCTCAACTTACTCGGCGTTTTAGAAGAAGCTGCAAGAACATAGCTATCGCCCCGCTGCTGCTGCTGCTGCTGTTGCTGCTGTTGCTGCTGTTGTTGCTGCTGCTGCTGTTGCTGCTGCTGCTGTTGCTGCTGCTGTTGTTGCTCTCCATCTTCTTTAGGGTTTGCGCGTCCCTCTCTCTGTATATATATATATATATATATATATAATAGAATTAGAATAACGAATGTTGATATATTTATTATTTTATATTATGTAAAATAATTAAATATTTATGTTAAATAACTAAAAATAAAGAAGAAGAATATAAAAAAGTAGGAGTTGGTAGTGCTCGAGGGGGATGTGCCTATAGGAGTTAAATAAGTAGAATATATGAATATATTTGTATAGAAAGATATAAATAATTATTAATAAAATAAAAATAAATAAAAAATAAATAAAATAAAATAAAATAAACGAGTTTATAGAACTTAATAATAATATAATTCAAAATACAACAACAACAACAACAACATCAACACCACCATCAATCAACACCAACCTCTACAACACTATACTCTACAAGTTCTAGAGCATTTTTTGTAGGATTTTCGGCGTAAATAAATATAAAACTAAATAAGAAACATAAAATTATATTAAAAATATAAAATAATTATAAAAAAACAAGAAAAATATCTCAAATAATACGAAGGCTGCCGCTCATAGAGAGAGCATGCGTTCAGGTGTATAGGCAGCTCCGTATTTAATTTTATTTATACGGGGGAGAGAAGAAGAAGAAGGAAAGAATGAAAATAGGGAATAAAATATAAAATATAAATATAAATAATAATTATTTGAATAAATATATTTATTTTATTTTATTTTATTCCTAAATATATACAACTTACCTCTGTCTATTTCTTCATATAACCCATAAATAATAAATTCGTCTTCTCTCTTTCTTTCTTCTTTTTCTATTTATATCTTCCTACAAATTCAATTTTTATATTTTTATTTTTATTTTTATTTTAGTATTTTAAATATTTAATAAAATCATTCTCGTACATCCTCCTTCCTTCTCTCATTGTACTCGCTATCTGTACGGATTGTATATTATATATATACATATATATATATATATATATATATATATATATATATATATATATATATATATATAGTTGTTGTTGTTGTTGTTGTTTATATCTATATCTATATCTATATCTATATATCTATT
>OY986954.1:249944-252444 GCA_963920595.1 Eimeria praecox
AGATAGATAGATAGATAGATAGATAGATAGATAGATAGATAGATAGATAGATATAATATATTTATTTCACATATACAAAATAGAAATATAATATATAAATATAAATAAATAACACGATTATTTATATATTTTAAATTAAACTAATTAAAGATATGATAGAAACATAAGAAGATAAGAAAGTTTATATATATATATATATATATATATATATATATATATATATATATATATTATAGATCAGAATAATTAATTAAATAAACATAAATAGTATAATTAAACAAATAAATATAAATAGTATTTGTATGTACTTACCTACATCGCAGATATACTAAAACTCCGTGAGAAGATGAATTTGATTTGTTTGAAGGAGTAAATACAACAGAAGAAAAACATCGCTCTAATTCTCTCCCAAGACGAAAGCAAGAAGAATAACATAATTTATTTGTTTCTTCTTCTTCTTCTTCTTCTTCTCCTTCTTCTGTTTTTCTTTCTTTGTTTGTTCTATCTTCATTTTCGAATTCTCTTAAAGGCTTTCTCTCGGTTATATCTTCGTAAACATCATCAATAACAGCAAATACGTTCTTGTTATTACTGCTGCTGTTGCTGCTGCTGCTGCTGCTGTTGCTGCTGCTGCTGCTGCTGTTGCTGTGTATGCTGCAGCATAATCGAGCAAAGCATCGAAGAGCATGAAGGCGAAATCGTAGATTTGAGGAAACAAATAAATCTGAAGAGATTCGTTTAAATACAAATAAAAATAATAATTTAGCTTGTAAAAACTCCTTTTTATTAAATAAATTAAATAAAAATAAAGAAAAATTATTAAATTTTCTCTTCTTCAAACCATCATGATCGATGCTATGAATTCGTCGGTTGTGAGTTTGACGAGTGGAAACCTGATAGAATATCTTCATCGAAAAAACAAAAATAAATATAAATTAGAAATATAAATATAATTTAATTAATAATAAACACAATTTTAATTATTATTGTATAATATAATATTATTATTTTACTCCAGAAAATAAAGAAAAACATAAAATATCAAATTCTGAATCTGAAAATGTTTTGATAGTTTCACAAATAATTTTCAGGTGTACATACACCCGAATTCGAGAAGAAGTAAACATATTAAATAAATATAAATAATTATAAATAAGTATTAATAATACTAAATAATAATAATATTTAATTGTAGTATTATTAATTTTATTATTTCTGATGTTTCTATATATATATCTTTTTGTTTATCTCCCTCAAATTTAATTTCTTCGTTTTTTCTGTTTTCTCAGAAAAGCAAAGAAAAAACAAGAAAAGAAAATTTAACAAAATATGAGTTGATAGATAATAATAATAATTATTATTATTATTATTTATATAATAATAATAATTATTATTATTATTATCTAAATAATAATAATAATAATTATTATTATAGAAATAATAATAATAATTATTATTATTATTTAAATAAAAACAATAGTAATAATTATTACTATTGCTATTTAGATAAAAGCAATAATAATAATAATTATTATTGTTCGTTAAATAAAAACAATAATAATAATTATTATTATTATTGCTACTTCAATAAAAATAATAATAATTATTATTATTGTTTTTATCCAAATAATAATAACAATTATTATTATTATTATCTTTATATCATCATTTCTATCAATAATAAATAAACTTTGTATTATTAACAGAAATTAAAATAGTTGTTAATAACTACAATATTACAAATATCAAATATTTTATTATTATTATTATATTATATTACTTATTATTAATATTATTATGTTATTATATATTATTATAAATTATATATTATTATTATTATTTATTATTATTATTATTATTATTATTTATTATTATTATTATTGTTGTTGTTGCTCAGAGAAGATATAATCTCTCTTGTTGTTAAGAAGAACGTAGAAATATATAACTATGTATTTCTTTTTCGTCTTTTCTTTTTCTTTTCTTTTTTTATATTTTTATTATTTTATATATATTAAATATAAATATATTAAATATATTTTATAATTGTTAATTTATCTAAATTGAGAGAGCAAGCAAACAACAACATGGGTCTTCAAGAATAGTAGATAATAAATCTTTTATTTCATAATATATAACTCTAAAAATAATAAAAATATAAACAAACATAGAAAAATTTCTATCATACAAATTTACAGATCTTCTCTTCTTGTTGTTTTCAACGGCAGACCTAAGAAGAAAAATATAACAATAGTAAAATAAAATATAATAAAATATAATTAAATTAAATTAAATTAAATTAATAAATAAATAAATATTATAAGTATATTAAAATATAAATATATTTATATTATATAATATACAATATTTTATTTTGTATGGTTGTCGTCTCTTCATCATCTAAGAAGAAAGAAAAAATATGAGAAGGACGCTCTTCCTCTTTTGTAAACCCTAAACCCTAAACCCTAAACCCTAAACCCTAAACCCTAATCGTAAACCCTAA
>OY986954.1:262444-272444 GCA_963920595.1 Eimeria praecox
ATGCGCTCGGGGGCTCCTCCTGCTGCTGCTGCTGCTGTTGCTGCTGCTGCTGCTGTTGCTGCTGCTGCTGCTGCTGCTGCTGTTGCTGCTGCTGCTGCTGCAAGCAGAGGGGCAACCAGGGCGACTCCGGGGGATGCAACAAGAAGCGCTGCTGCTGCTGCTGCTGCTGCTGCTGCTGCTGCTGCTGCTGCTGCTGCTGCTGTTGCTGCTGTTGATGCTGTTGATGCTATTGATGCTGTTGATGTTGTTGCTTCTAGTGTTGCTGCTGCTGCTGTTTCTGCATGCAGTGTCTTTGCTGCTGCAGCATGTGCCTCAGCGTAGTTAGTTTAATTGCTGCTGCGTTAGAGAAGAGAGAATATTTGGGGGGGAGGACAGAGACGAAGGAAGCAGCTAGCTGCTGCTGTTGCTGCTGCTGCTGCTGCTACTACTACTACTAGTGCTGCTGCTGCTGTTGTTGCTGCTGCTGCTGTTGTTGCTGCTGCTGCTGCTGAGGGCGCGTGTTGCTGCTGAGCTGACGGGCGTAGCTTGCATCCGCTGCTGCTGCAGCTGCCGTTTGAGCTTCTGCTGCTGCTGCTGCTGTTGCTACTGCTGCTGCTGCTGCTGCAGATCTCTAGCAGCAGCAGCAGCAGCAGCAACAGCAGCAACAGCAGCAACACTGCAGCAGCAAAGGGGGGAGGAGAAAGAAGAAGAGACAGCCAAGAAGAATAATAAAGATATAAAGATATATATATATATATATATATATATATATATATATATATATATATATATATATATATATATATATATATATATTTGCTAGTAGCCCCTCAGCTTGCTGCTGCAGCAGCAACAAAACAGCAGCAGCAGCAGCAGCAGCAGCAGCAGCTGGATGTATTGGTAGCTGCAGTAAATAACTGGTGCTGCTGTTTCTGCTTTGTTTTTTGTTATTATAATAAAAACGAATATAAATAATAAATAAATAAACATAAAATAAAATATAAGAAGAGAAAAACCAAAGAAAATTGAAGATGAGTCGGCAGCACAAAGTTGCACGTACAGCACAGCCCTAAGCGATTTCAACAGCAATTATATATATATATATATATATATATATATAAATATATATATAAATATATATATATTAATGTTTTTATGTTCTTAATATTAAATAATTTTATTTAATAAAGAACCTATATATATATATAAAGTAAAAACAATACAAATAATATATATATATATATATATATATATACCCCTGCACGAATCTACAGTGCAGCAGCGTTGCTGCTGCATCTGTCCTCTATCCGCAGCTTCTCTCTTTTAATAATGACAATATATTAAATTAATTATAATTAATTTATTATTGAAGCTACAACAAAAAAAAAACAAGAAAGAAAAGCCCAGGAGAAGACCCCAGATATTCATGCTGCTGCTGCTGCTGCTGCTGCTGCTGCTGCTGCTGCTGCTGCTGCTGCTGCTGCTGCTGCTGCTGCTGCTGCAGCAGCAGCAGTTACAGCGCTGCTGTACAGGCTATGGCTGCAGCAATACTAAACATATGAATGTTTAAATGTATTTTTAATTATATATTTTATTATTAATATTTATTTTTTATATTTTATAATCATAATAATATATCTTTATTGTTTATTCTTGTTAGATCGACACCATATACACCCCATCACCACTGTCACCACAGTTGTGCATGGAGGTGTATATACACCCCGTTCTATTTATTTTTATATTATTTAAATATATATTTAAATATAATATTTATATAAGAAATTAATACAAAGAAAACATAAAAAACAATACACACTACTTATAAAGGAGGTGATATATATATATATATATATATATATATATATATATATATATATATATATATATATATATATATATATATATATATATATATATATAATATACACTACATATATACTACATATAAAGAAAATATTTGGTTTTAATATAAACACAATATTTATTATATTGTTTGAGATTATATTATAATAAAAATTTATTTATTTAAATATTTAATATTTATTCTAATTTACTCTTCTCTTGAACAATAGACTCTGCGTTGATTGCTCTATACCCTCGTGCATATACATATATATATATATATATATATATATATATATATATATATATATATATGTGCGATGTTTGGCGGACTCTACGAGTAGTTAGTTAATTATTATTCTTTTGCTTGCCTTCACTCTAAGTATAAAGAAAACAATCAACATTTAAATACTGTATATACACCTCACCATACGATACCAGCGCGTTCAACAAAGGGAGACACAGGCTGCATGCATGCATGCATGCATGCATGCAGCCATGCATGCATGCATGCATGCATGCGGAGTGTTTGTATTGCAACTTGTAGCATCAAAGGCTTCCACAAGCCCTCACCAACTTCAGGCTCTTGGGTAACTCTACATAGAAAACGAGGGTTAGAGTCCGCCATACATCTCATATATATATATATATATATATATATATATATATATATATATATATATATATATATATATATATATATATATATATATATATATATATATATATATATATATGTTCGGGGAGGGGGGGGGGGGTAGCGGGCGGGGGGGAGAGAGGAGAGAAGGTGCTTTTGAGATGCTTTGTTTTAATGTCTTTGCACGATTGCTTCTCTTGAGGGTCCTCGACAAATATCAAAGACAGATCAGACAAGAGCTTACTTCTTCATCTTGTTCAATAAGAAAGAATAAATTATATAAACCTCCACATCATCGCTCAGCCTCTCTCCTCGAAGAAGACACCAAGACGTAAACCCCTGTTTATCTGTTTATACAGATACTCTTAAGGAAAGGGTATAAACAGCTCATCCTCTACAACCCTGTTCTTGTAGTCACTGCCTCTGTGTTTAGGAGGGAGAGAGAAGATAGAAGATATTTCTAAGAAATGTATTTGTAGAAGAGGCCCTCAGGCGTCTCCTCGCCACTGCACACTGTCTCCCCCCTTCCTATTCCCCCTGCTGTCGGCTCTTTATGCAGATTGTGTATATATCTAAGCCTTCAAACTCTTACAGTTAATTCTACTTGCAATGGAAGAGCTGCCTCTCTCCTGAAGAAAGTTATAAAATCTTATCGCCTGTCCTCTTAGCACTTTCAGAAAAAACATTTGAAGCGTTCTGATGTTTTATTTATATAATATAATTTTTATATTATCGAAGAACGACGATACGCTTACCCGAAAATAAAAACAAATAAACGCTATATCTAACACTTAGAGAATTTCGTCGGCTATTCGTTCTCTTGCATGTTTAAATGAGTATACAAATTCTAGCAACAATGACGCGAGCCACAACATTTCTCCAAGAGACACCGTATCCCCGCTGCAGCAGTTGCAGCAGCTGCCGCAGCCCCATAGCAAGTATCATTGCTAGCTCCATCACTGAAGCACCAGAAGCAGTCCCTGCAGCAGCTTCTGTCTGGCCGGGGATCCCCCTCTCTCCCATTTCAGCAACTCGCGCGGCTCCGACAGCAGACACAGCAGCAGAATCGGCAGCAGCAGCATCAGTAGCAGCAGCACACCCAACAGTAACCGGGTAGTTGTAGCACCAGCAACAGCTGCAACAAGCAGCAGGAACAGCAGCAATATATGACGTAGCAGCAGGCAACCTCTCTACTCTCCTATGCCCGGATTCGTTACTTCCACCGGCGTCCAGGAAGTGGTGGGCCCCCTGGGGGCCCCCTTGGTGGCCCCCTTGGGGGCCCCCTTGGTGGCCCCCTTGGGGGCCCCCTTGGTGGCCCCCTTGGGGGCCCCCTTGGTGGCCCCCTGGGAGGCCCCCTTGGTGGCCCCCTGGGGGGCCCCCTTGGTGGCCCCCTGGGGGGCCCTCTTGGTGGTCCCCCTGGGGGCCCCCTAGGAGGCCAATTGGGGAGAGCCTTTGGTATTGAGTAAGGGTACTTCAGGGGGGCCCTCTTCGCTATGCTGTGAAGACGCATCTGGTGAGGGGCGAAAGGCTCCGTAGAAACACTCAAGTGATTTGGGTTTCTAGTGATGGTCTGATGTGTTTGATTGTAAGTTGCTGTCTAGTGTGTTAATGCCTTTCTCCTATATTCCTGCGGTGCTGCGAGCTCCATGTGACAGGCGAATTTCTATGGTGTTGGCATCCATCATTTAAGTTTATTCTCTGATCAGACGAGAGTGTGTTCAGAGATAGATGAGAGAGAGAGGGAGAGAGAGGAGAGTATCGAAGCAGAGAGTATAATCTTATCTTCTAAATCTAATTCGTAGAAGGAAGGACGTTACGAAACATAGATAGATTATTTTGCTGGGTTTAGAGTCGCAAATACTACACAAGCGAGCTTCGGATGTTCTTCAGTTTCGCCGGCTTCCTCGATGCGATTGTTGGGGGACCCTAGCGTGTTTAAAATTTAATAATTTAATTAATTTAGATAGAAGAGCCCTCATAAACTTGTAGTCTCTATCAAGAATAAAGTTTGTGGGGGAGCTGTGGAGCTTCGTGTTGTTACTAATAAGGGATGAAGCGAGCGTGCTTGTTTGGGTCTGATTGTCAGAGGCCCCTAGAGCCTTCTTTCTCTCTCTCTTTCTATTTTATTTAGAGCCGTCAGAGGATCGACGATGCGAGATAACCGAAAGATAAACCCACGGGGTCTACGATCAAAGCCTCGTGTGAGTGTGAAGAGGTGGGGGGGGCGCTTACGGATGGTTTCTCCCTTCGCTGGATATGTTTGAAACAATAAACAAAGCCCTAAGAGGTTCATTGGCTGGCTGCATGCATGCAAGAACAGAGAAGGCCTTTGTGCTGTTGAGAAGTTGTGCTTATCGGGTGAAAGCTACACAGCACTCCGCTGGGGCTGCAAGCACTCCTGCATATATATATATATATATATATATATATATATATATATATATATATATATATATATATATATATATATATATATATATATATATATATATATATATATATATATGTATACAAGCTTACCATCCTTGCATATACCCTTCCTTCTCTTATTTATTAGGAGTACAAGACCATGAGTATTCTGTTTCTTTAGCTGAGAAGGCGAACATTCCTAAGCCCCAAGGCCCAGGGTTTATGCATGCAGTGCTGTGTGAGTGGGGGGGCGTAAAATGCTGCCTTGTGGCTCCATTCGTGATGTATTTAAATATACAAAAACGAGAGAGAGAGAGAGAGAGAGAGAGAGAGAGAGAGAGAGAGAGAGACTGAGAGACAGAGAGAAAATATAAATTGTTTGCTGAAATATCCAAGTAGGCGAGTAGTTTGTCGACCGACGGAGGCAATCAGAATTTATTTGTGGGGCCTCAAGGATATATATATATATATATATATATATATATATATATATATATATATATAACGCGTCTCCTCTTTGTTTTTTCTTCTCGTCACCAGTAGACTACGATCTAACGAGTTGCTTGATTGTTGAGGTCTCCCTTTCCTTAGCTCTTCTTCTATTTGTTTATTTGTCTCTTCGTGTTTATCTTCAAGATATAAAGATAGATTATAAGTAGGAGCACAACTTGAGAAGAGTGTGATAATCTGCATTGAGTGGCCCGCATAATGCGGGGCTGTCAAAACACTGAAACTGCTTTGTTTTTGATTACATCTTCGAACTCTCTGTTCGATTGTCTTCACTTCTGTTGCTCCTCAGATATTAAATATTTAATCGATCAAATCCTTTAAGACTACACTCTTCCGTACAGCCATCACGAAGGAGTCTCTATTTCTTGTTTTAGCTTCCTAATAACAATCCCGGAGCCCTGAATCGTATAAAAGCCTCCTCATTCCTTCTTCCCCGTAAACACTTACTCCCCTCCTCTTGATGTAGGAGATCAAATACAGCAGCAGTCCCCCATGATATAATCTCAGCTAAACATGCTGTGGTGATCTCAGGGCATGCTGTGTGGTGGGCCCCCCCGCGATACAGTTGAGCATGCAAATGCCGTTAGAGGGGCTGAGAGGTAAACTTTCATTGCATTGCTTCGCTGCAAACATATATATATATATACTATATATATATATATATATATATATATATATATATATATATATATATATATATATATATATATATATATATATATATATATATATATATATATATATACGTACACCTCAGCCATCTCCTCGTCTTTGCTTCATCACATGCACGCTCTCTCCTGAGTCCCCCGCTTCATATCTACGATTAACTTATTCATCACCATGTGTCTGCCTCCCTTCAGAGGGTCTCCTCTGTTCGTCTCCATCTAGCAAAAGGAGATAGTAGCTATCTGCCCAGTAAAGCCTTTTCTATGAGTATCTCATGGTTGTGTTAAACTGTGGTTTTATAAAGAGCCCCTTCCCCCCCCCCCCCCCCCCTCCCTCCCCGTACTAATGCTGCTATGCATCAAGCAAACTACTCTGTTGTGTGGGGGCGAGCGTTGCTGCCCCTCTTAAACAAACACTGCGGTGGGTGCTGCTAAGTGTATCGAAGGCCCTTCATCTTATCGGGTGGCCGTTGCTAGTTTTAAAGAAGTGAGAAAGATAAATATAAATATATATATATATATATATATATGTATGTATATATTGCAAGAAAAACAACATCAAACAGATACGCCCTCTTCGTCTTCTCCCCCAGTTTGAAAGCCTGAGGCCGTTCAGCTATTCGACTACGGGGCCCAGGATGTAAGTAGAGAGAAGTAGAAATTAAATTAACTGCTGAGGGTGGTGAGGAGACAAGAGACCTCTCAGGAGCAGTAACATACTTTGCTGCTGAAGCTCCTGTCTTAAGGAGACACAACAAGCAGCTGCATGCTCTAACCTTCTAGATTAGTATTACACACTTGCTAATTCTAACGAAGCCTTCCTACACACTCGCACCGAAACGTATATATATATATATACATATATATATATATATATATATATATATATATATATATATATATATATATATATATATATATATGAAGGTGATATACATATATATATATGTATATATATATATATATATATATATATATATATATATATATATATATATATATATATATAATGCTGCAGGGGGAGAGCCGTCTTTCTCTGCGAAGCAGCTCGCTGCAGCTCCAGCCATGAAAGAAACCAATTGTTAAACATGTACTACTCTCTCAGGTGTTGGGGCTTGCATGCAAGTAGAAACCCAAGTGTACGGCTGCTAGAGTAGCTGTCTCTGTCTACAACCAGGGGCTTAGAGAACCTCCTCAGCTAGCTGTAGCTAGCTGTAGCACGTTGCTACTGTCTACAGCTAGCTACAGCTAGCTATAGCTAGCTATAGCTAGCTGTAGCTAGCTGCAGCAGGGTGTAAGAAACTATAGAGTAGTGGGGGGGGGGTGAGACTAAGGCGTATCGAATATGTCTTCTTCTCTGTCGTTTTGTTATCTTCTTTTGTTATTATTATTAAATTTATTTATTTATTTTCTTCTGTTTTACCACCGAAGATATCTTTTATTAGAAATAGTGTTTTAAAGTGAAGGCGCCTGATCCGGGTTGGCTTTGTTGCAATATATATATATATATATATGTTGTAATATATATATATATATATATATATATATATATATATATATATATATATATATATATATATATATTACAACATATATATAATATATATATGTATATATACATTACAACATATATACATATATATATATATATATATATATATATATATATATATATATATATATATATATATATATATATATATATATATTGCAACAAAGCCAACACGAATATATATATATATATATATATATATATATATATATATATATATATATATATATATACAACACGAATATATATATATATATACATTCGTGTTGGCATTGTTGTAATATATATATATATATATATATATATATATATATATATATATATATATATATATATATATATATATATATATATATATATATATATACTATACTATGTAGATACTATGTAGGCAGCATCTCCTCTTAATCTTAGGCTATGAACAGCCGAAATATATTAAATTACTAGAAAAAGAATGTAGAATATATTTAAAAATATAAAAATAAATTAATTTATTATATTTATTCTTCTTCAGAAGAGAGAAGCAGCCTCTCCCCCCCGCCTTCTCCCTGCTGAGCTGTACATACACCGTAAATCTTTAAGTTTGAACGGTGTTTAATTGTTGTTTTTTTTGGGATTTTGAGGTGTATATACACCTCAAAACTGTCTATACACCTCAGAAGCTGCCTATACACCCGAAAACACAGACAGAGAGAGAGAGAGAAAGAGAAGTAGGGCTTCGTAGCAAAGTCTCTCCGTCTCTCTCTCTCTCTCTCTCTCTCTCCCTCTGCAGCAGATACGCCTCTGTATAAAATAATATAAACAATCTCTGTTATTTGAGGTTTATATTATACAATACTAGCAGCAACACAGCTGCTGCTGCTGCAGCACCAGCAGCAGCAGCAGCAGCAGCAACAGCAACAGCAGCAGCACCACCCGCTGTATTCAGGGGAGCATCGACATAAACTGCAGCAGTTGTTCTTGCTGTTGCTGTTGCTGCTGCTGCTGCTGCTGCTGCTGTTGCTGCTGCTGCTCTTGCTGCTGCTGCTGCTGTGACGAAGGCTACGGCTCCCTGGGGGCTTTGAGTACACTCTAGAGCTTGCTGCTGCTGCAGCGCATGCACCGCTGAGGTGTATGTACACTGCAGCCGCAGCAGCAGCAGCAACAGCAACAGCAGCAGCAGCAACAGCCCTGTATGCTGCAGCAGGAGAATGATGCTTCATCGTCAGCAGCACAAATCCTCAGCTGCTTCCTCTCCGTCCTCTTGAGTGTTAGGTTGCTGCAACTGCTGCTGCAGCAGCAGCAGCAACAACAACAGCAGCAGCAACAACAACAACAGCAGCAGCAACAGCAACAACAGCAGCAGCAGCAACAGCAGCAGCAGCAGCAGCAGCAGCACTGTGTCTGCTTGAGCTGCTGATATGAGTACAGCCGCATGCACTGATGGAGGCTCATGACGAAGACTCTGCTGCTGCTGCAGCAGCAGCAGCAGCAGCAGCAGCAGCCGCTGCTGCTGCAGCGGCACCTCCTCCTGCTGCTGCTTCGTTTGTGCTGCCACGGCAGCCTGCCCTATCTGCTACAGCTCAGCAGGCAGCAGCAGCAGCAGCAGCAGCAGCAGCAGCAGCAGCAGCCCCAACAGATACGGAGTTAGATATGCAACTGCGGCAGCAGCAGATGCAGGCTCAGCAGCAGCAAAGTGATGCTGAGCAGCAGCAGCAGCAGCAGCAGCAGCAGCAACAGCAGCAGCAACAACAAGATCTACTGCTTCAGATGCAGGCACGCTTGCAGCAACAACAGCAGCAGCAGCAACAGCAGCAACAGCAGCAACAGCAGCAACAGCAGCAGCAGCAGCAGGCGCGCGAAATTGGAGGGGCGAGCGCGGATGAGCTGCTAGAGCAGCATCTGCTGCAGCAGCAGCTGCTGCAGCAGCAACTACTTAAGCAGCAGCAGCTGTTGCAGCTGCGACAGCAGCAGCAGCTGCAGCAGCAGCTCCCTCAGCAGCAGCAGCAGCAGCAGCAATTGCTGCAGCAACTGCAGGAGCAGCAGCAAGCTAGGCAGCAGCAGACACTCGCCGGCACGCAAACACCGCAGCAGTTGCTGCTGCGTCTGCAGCGGCAGTTGCTGCTTCAGACGCAGCAGCAGCAGCAACAGCAGCAGCAGCAGCAACAGCAGCAGCAGCAGCAGCAGCAGTTAGTGCTGCAGCAGCAGCAGCAGTCAGAACACCGCAGCAGAGGGCTTCCCCTAACCCTAGAGCAGCAGCAACTCGCTCAGCAGGTACAGCTGCAGCAGCAGCTACAACAGCAGCTGCAGCAGCAGCTGCAGCAGCAACTGCAGCAGCAGCTGCAGCAACAGCTGCAGCAACAGGCCCCGCAGCAGATGCATGCCGCACAGCAGCAGCAGTTGCAGCAGCAACCGGAGCAGCAG
>OY986954.1:294944-297444 GCA_963920595.1 Eimeria praecox
AGTTTAGGGACCAGCGATTACGGATTAGGGTTTAGGGTTTAGGGTTTAGTAGAGTTAAGGGTTAAGGGTTTAGTATAGTTTAGGGTTTAGTATAGTTTAGGGTTTTATATAGTTTAGGGTTTAGGGTTTTATATAGTTTAGGGTTTAGGGTTTAGGGTTTAGGGTTTTATATAGTTTAGGGTTTAGGGTTTAGGGTTTAGGGTTTAGGGTTTAGGGTTTACTTTTTGCAGCATATCGAGGGTTATTTCATCCTGTGATCCAATCAACAGTAGCTGTAGCTCCTGCGGTAGAAGGAGAGAGAGAGTGTTGCTGTCTAGACAGCGGAAGAAGCCAAGCTTAAATGCTGTATATTGAGATGAGGGAGCATCTGTTAGAACGTGTTGGATGTAGGATCGAACATACTCTTGTCTGGTATATAAAAAAACAAACAAAAACAAATAATTTAAATCATATATTTTATTGTATCTAAATATATATATATATATATATATATATATATATATATATATATATATATATATATATATATATATATATATATATAATTAAATATTTATTTAAAAGTATATATAACAAATTAAACAAACATTTTGATCAAATGACACTCCTCATGATGGTGTGCTGCTGCAGTGCAGCAGCAATAGCATCACAGCAACAGCAGCAGCACTAGCAGCAGCAGCAGCAGCACTAGCAGCAGCAGCAGCAGCACTAGCAGCAGCAGCAGCAGCAGCACATTCACCTGCAGCTTTAATACAGAACGAAAGCAACCGCAGCGCCAGCAGCAGCAGCAGCAACAGCAGCAGCGACAACAGCAGCAACACGAACAGCAACCGCAGGCCTCCCAACAACAGCAGCTACTGCAGCAGCAGCAGCAGCACCAGCAGCAGCACCAGCACCAGCAGCAGCAGCAGCAGCAACAGCAGCAGCAGCAGCAGCAGCAGCACCTGTTCTGTATGTTAACTACTTCATTGGGATCGTGCGATCCCAACGGCACTTCTTTAAAATCTCCAACAAAATTTGAAGTGTAAGAAAATGTTAAACCCATATCATCAATCTCCTCAGCTGAAGCCTCTAATACATAAGCCAAACTCCTGCAGCAGCAGCAGCAGCAGCAGAAGCAGCAGCAGCAGCAGAAGCAGCAGCAGCAGCAGAAGCAGCAGCAGAAGCAGAAGCAGCAGCAGCAGCAGAAGCAGCAGCAGCAGCAGAAGCAGAAGCAGCAGCAGCAGCGCATACACAGATGTAGCAGGAGACGCAGCAGCAGCAGCAGCAGCAGCAGCAGCTGGATACAGTGCATGCATGCATCATATACATATACGAGGTGTATATAGTCACTTCAGTTAATATACAAAACAAAATCGTGTTTATATATATATATATATATATATATATATATATATATATATATATATATATATATATATGTTTATATACATAAGAGAAGCAAGTAAGTAATTACCTAATAACAAACATCAGTGTACACAAAACAAACAAAACAAACAAAACAAACAAAACAAACAAAACAAACAAAACAAACAAAACAAACAAAACAAACAAAACAAACAAAACAAACAAAACAAACAAAACAAACAAAACAAACAAAACAAACAAAACAAACAAAACAAACAAAATTCGAGCGAATCAAATTAGAAGGATAAACAAACAAACAAAATAAAACAAAGAAAACAAAAACAAAGAACGGAAAAGTCATAAAATAATAAATAGAAATAGAAATAGAAATAGAA
Source organism: Eimeria praecox (assembly GCA_963920595.1). Taxonomy (NCBI): domain Eukaryota; phylum Apicomplexa; class Conoidasida; order Eucoccidiorida; family Eimeriidae; genus Eimeria; species Eimeria praecox. The sequence goes on from OY986954.1 coordinate 296,687, forward strand.
GTAGAAATAGAAGTAGAAATAGAAATAGAAATAGAAATAGAAATAGAAATAGAAATAGAAATAGAAATAGAAATAGAAATAGAAATAGAAATAGAAATAGAAATAGAAATAGAAATAGAAATAGAAATAGAAATAGAAATAGAAATAGAAATATAAATAGAAATAGAAATAGAAATAGAAATAGAAATAGAAATAGAAATAGAAATATAAATATAAATATAAATAGAAATAGAAATAGAAATAGAAATAGAAAGAGAAAGAGAAGAAGATGAAGATGATGATGATAATGATGATGATGATGGTGACAGACAACAACAACAACAAGAAGAAGAAAGAGAAAAAAATAAAAAGAAAAAGAAATAGAAGAAGAGGAGGGAAGAAGATAAAGAAGAAGAAGATAAAGAAGAAGAAGATAAAGATAAGAACAAAGATAAGAATAAAGATAAAGATAAAGACAATAATAAAAATAAAAATAAAGATAAAGATGAGGATAAAGATAGAGACAGAGATAGAGATAAAGATAGAGATAGGGATAAAGATAGAGATAGAGATAAAGATAAAGATAAAGATAGAGATAAAGATAGAGACAGAGATAGAGATAAAGATAGAGATAAAGATAAAGATAAAGATAAAGATATAAAGGTAAATATAAAAATAAAAAAAAATAAAAATAATAAAGAAGAGGAAGAAGAAGAAGATAAATAAGAACAAGAATAAGAACAAGGAGGATCGAAATTCCAAGTGTACGTATATATACA
>OY986954.1:304944-399944 GCA_963920595.1 Eimeria praecox
TTGCTGCTGCTGCTGCTGCTGCTGCGCAGGGGTTAGGGAGGGAGTCCTCGCTTGTGACGAGCTGGAGGCGTGCTCCTTCTGCAGCAGCTTCACGTGGTGAAGCCACACGCATAAAGACCTTCAATAATACCTTATTCTACCTGCTATGTCTCCCAGACAAATATATAGAAAACCTGGCGTTACACACAGCTGAACCACCGGCAGCTGCAGGCTCGATTGCCTGCCTATGCAGTTCGCCGCGGTGATGCGCCACTGTCTGTGTGTATTTTCGGTATTTTTCAAATCAAATATTGTTAAAATATCATTTAAATGCATTAAATACATATATTATAGTGTGCTGAAAATCCCGCAGCAGCTATCATCACTCCCCCCTGAGCAGGACGATTTCCTTGCCGGTTCGGTAACAGCTTCAGGCAGTCGGGTATGAGGGAGGCAGTTGGATCTATGATATAAAATCGAATATTCTTGAAATATTATTGTATTTTTGTGTTTATATTTATAAACATAAATCAAAATATGCCTATGGACTTTTTTTAATGAGTTTTTCCGTTGCTTTCCTACATCTCGCCAGCACTCGCTGTGCCGTGGCGGGCGGTAGGTTAGAAGGAATATTCAAAAAAGCAGATTATGAACGATTTTTTGTTTATAGTGTATAAACATGCAAATATTAAATAAATAAATTGATATTTTAGAGAAAAGGCTCCAGCCAGGGTAGCATCAGGAGAATCTGATTCATTGCCGCGAGATGTTGTACACACGACAGGGTGACGCCTTCGTTGCGTGCTTTGTTTAGTAGTAGACAGCCGAGAAAAACATGAAAATTACTTTAATTTAAAATTTATGTATTGAATTTCAGTGTTTAATTGCGAAAATATTGCTTCTAAGTATTCAGAGGAGAAGCAAACAAGGGTTTGTGTGTTGCTTACTCGCTCTTGCTTCGCAGCGGAAGACGGCTGCATATATTCATAAATATATCAACATGTTCTTCTTTATATTCTAAAAATAAATCAAAAGGTCTTTATCCAAACATATGTATGCAGGGAGCATGCACCATCAATGTACTATGAACACCACAACTAATCAGGCAACAAGGAAAGGAAGCTATGATCTTATGCTTTCATTTATTATTAATACGTACGTACACCCCAACTGACGATGCATTTATCATATTTAGTTACATTTGTTTCACTAAATGTCTTCAGGTATTTCTGAAGAGGCCACGCAAACATACAAATCCCAAAGGGGACGAAATACTTACTCTAGTAACCCACAATACCTATTGAAAATAAAATAAGATTTAGGAGATATATTTATAATAGAAGATATATTTATAATATCACCTTTTAAAGTAAATTATTTTAATTTACTACTAAATAATAAATATTATTATTATTATTTAATAATATTATTATTATTATTATTATTATTGTTTCCATTTATTAATTCTAATTAATTTAAAACTAACGAAAAAATGACAATGAACAATTCATTGTCTTGCTTGTGTAGTATTAGCTTAACATAACATTCAAAATATATTATCTAACCGTACAGATTGTTCTACCATATATTATTTCTTCAAGGGATCTGGGAAGCCCTTGTCTCAAAGCCACTATGGTGTTAAGTGCATGCCTGTTACATGGGCTCTGAGCAGCAGCAGCAGCAGCAGCAGCTGCTGCTGCTGCTGCTGCTGCTGCTGTTGCTGCTGCTGCACCTGGGCGTTTATCTGCGGCAGCATCTGCGCTGCTTCTCGCGCTAAGATATCTGCTGCAGCTGTTGCTGCTCTATTTTCTGCTGCTACTATATCTGTTATTGCTTCTGCTTCTGAATCTGCAGAAGTTGCAACTAGCTTTCCTTTCTCTTGTAATTGAATGTGTGTAAACAACAAATAAATGATGGGCTGCAAAGTCGATTAAAAGACTTCACATGTTCTGTAAAACGTTGTGGTGTACGTACACTTAGCTGCACCCAGATTTGATGCTGATTGCTGTTACTTCATCTATGTGTTGAAGAAGCACCAGATAGATGAAATCATACAACAAAGGATCTGCATAGAATGCGGGAGGATTAAGAGAACCCCCAAAAGCAGATAAATATCACGGCTATTCTAGCCATTTAAAAATGTTTAGAATAAACATACTTACACACCTAAAGCCAAGCAAGGACGAAGATATTCTTCATGGGCGCACACACACTTAGGTGTGGTGTGAGCTCATTTGTATAAAGTATCTTGTACATGCTGTAAATATATATATATATATATATATATATATATATATATATATATATATATATATATATATATTTGTATGCAGTGCACGATGGCGCGCAAATGCAGTTATATTGCGGAGTCAGGCGGAGGACGAAGGAACAAAAACGAAAACTGACAAAAGTAATCTTGGTCGTATATGCCTCGCTCTCTGTCTCTCTGTCTCTTTCCCTCTCTCCTTCTCTCTCTGTATATATATATATATATATATATATATATATATATATATATATATATATATATGCATAGGTTGATATATAGATATAGATAATACATATCTGTAAATAGATATATATACAGATATAGATATACAAATATGTATATTTTAATATGTCTTCGTTTGTATTACGAGTCGGGTTTCACAGTAATGTAATCAAGGTTTGTTCTTCTGTGGGCTGAAGACAGTGAAGACAGTTTTTATTTTTTTGTTAGCATCTCCCATTACGCTGCTGCATTTCCTCTGTTTCGTCGCATGTCAACAAAAGCCTGTAGCAGCTTCTTTGGTTCTACTGCTGCATTGATAACTCCTGTATTGGATTGAATGAGGACAAGGGGATGGAGCTCAAGGGTTTGTGCAATACGAGCCAGTGAGGTGTTTCCAGAGGTGAAGACAGGTATTTCTGTTTCGACAACATTACTCACTTCTGCACTACTGGGGAAATCTCCTAAAGCCTTTAAGAGTGTTTGCTCTGTCAAAACCCCTACGAGAGCGTCAGCAGCAACTCCCCCTCTTTCCTGTGCTTCTGCTGCTGCCTCAGGCCTTACAACAACCAGAAACGACTGCTCAGACTGTACCAATGCAACTGTTGCCTCTTCTAAGGATGCCGTCGATGATATAAAACTCAAGGGAAGCAAATTCAAAGAATCAAGACTCTGTTGCTCATATTCTCTGTACTGTCTCTCCAACACACTCGAATCCAAGAAACCTGCAAAGAGACAGTCAAAACTCGAGTAGCGAGGCCTTAGTATACTCAAACATTCTCGTATATATCCCTATACTGTATGCATGCATGGATACATGGATACTTGTACATGGGAATGTGGGCTTCCTTGCACCCATGTTCGTATGTGGGTATATGCAAGCATATATATATATATATATATATATATATATATATATATATATATATATATATATATATATATATATATATATATATATAATATATATATATATGTATATATATATAGTGTGCAGCGTTAAATGTGTGTTTTCTCACCTTTGGAAACCATCCACTCGTCGGATACGAACTTGGAAGTGTAGTTGCGGCTGCTGTCTGGCAAAAGGAAGGCGACACGCTTAGTTGAATCATCTGTCCATCCGAAGTGTTCAATAGCTTTGACTGCTCCGGCTAGTGCTGCTCCTGCAGAACCCCCAACTAGCAATCCTTCTGTTCTGAGGAGGAGACGAGAGCAGAGAAGACTCTCTGCATCCGTGGTCTTCACCCAACAGTCTGCAGTCTCTCTGTCCAACACCGTTGGCACGAAGTCGTAGCCAATTCCTTCAACAGCATACGGCTTTCCAGCTTTCTCGTCGGGGTTTGCAAGTACAGAACCCTCAGGATCAACACCAACGACAATACAGTGCGGCATTTCTGCTTTGATTCGCCTTCCAATGCCTGTCAGACTGCCCCCTGTTCCTGCACATATCACCACCATGTCTAGCTTGCCGCCACTTTGCGCCAACAACTCCGCGCCGGTACCAAAGAAATGAGACAGCGGGTTTGCTGGATTCCTGTACTGATCAAGGATGCAAGCAATCTGGTGCTGGCAGATGCGGGCTTCCTCCATCTGCGCCGCGGATATGTTCCTTCTGCGTGCCATTCCACACTTCATGTCTATGGAATTGCTTAAGGCACGCTGCTGTGCCTGCAGAGCAGCCTCCAAACGAAGAGAAAGAGCGATATGCGAGTTCTGATCATCCCAAGCTGCCGACGTAGGCGTACGCAATATGGTGGAGCCCAGAGCTCTCATGATGCGGTGTTTCTCTGCAGACATCTTCATAGGCATCACCGCCACAGAACGATATCCCTTCACTGCAGACACCATTGCAAGGCCAATGCCAGTGTTGCCGCTGGTCGGCTCTATGAGTGCAGCCCCTGGGGCCAACCGCCCTGCAGCTTCGGCTGCTAGGATCATGCCGCGTGCGATTCTGTCTTTCGTGCTGCCCCCAGCGCTCAAAAACTCGCATTTACCCAGCAACTGACAAGAGATACCCAATGCTCTAGCCACACGAGAGAGGCGAACAAGCGGAGTACAGCCAATTGCGTCTAATATGGAGGGAAGCTCGCGGGAAAGATGGCCTTGAAAGAAAGCAGGAGGGGGTGAGAATATCCTCTCTATATCTTCTACGGAAAGTGGCAAGTTCTTCAATCCTGTAGCAGTAGCTTCTGAATTGGTATGACCGCCACCTTCATTGCCGTTTCTGCACCCATGGCTGCCGCCCATGTCGCCGTTTATAGTAACTCCAAGCGAGAATAAGCCGTCCCATCCCTGGCGTTGAAATGTTTCGTAACTGGGGATAATCACATCTTTGTTTTCTTGCTGTATGGTCTCTATGACCTGTTGAAGATCGTCTTCCTGGTGAAGAAACTTCTTCGCTAGCGGACCGAGGATGCGACTGCCAGTGATTATCACTCCTTTGCAATTCCTGGGGTCCATTGTGGCAAATGAGTAGGGAGAAAGTGCAATGAATTCAATCAAGGTTTAATTTAGAGAGAGACGGAGAAAACGGAGAGCACACAACAAGCTGTGCGAAGTCTGAGGCTCTCGATTAGCAAGGGCAGAGTCGGCAGGTGACACACGTGCGAGTCTAGGAAGCAATAACTTGTTTTCTTGAGATCCAATTGAGGAAATATACAGGAAACTTGCTATATAGCTTTAAAACACGGAAAACTAACAAGTGACAGACCTTAAACACAGAAACCAACCGCACAGCTGCACGCCAGTGAGCTGTGACCAGCTGCGAGTGCCCCCCTTCCAATCAGCCCACGGGATTGGTGAGTGTGTCGAGGTCACCAACTCTGATACTGCATTAAAAGGCTACTGAATTTCCTACTACTTCGTTTACTATATTAAAACCTATTGTTTTCAGCCTGTTCTTCCTGTACAACTGCTGACTCTGACTATCGAGCGAGCACGAAGTCCCATCCTGCACGGGGTGACACCAGGCCGAGCGCTCGCCCGCTGATCTCCCACTAATCTCTGGAAAATATACATGAATCAAAAGAAAATTATGTCGGCAATTTAAACGCCTAACAAAACAATTCACCTTGCTGGTGAAAGCTGCAAACTGCTGCTGTGCTGCCCATATTGAGAGACCCCCTTCGCGGTAAAGGGACCCCGCCGCGTCTCTCCACGCCATAGCAAGAAAGAGCAAGCAAAAAACCAAATGGAAAGTCGACAACTAAAATACGACAAAAGACAGACAGACATTTTCATCACTTGCTAGGCAGATCATATTGTACCTTCCGAATGTTTATATGAGAGATATATCTACCACTATTCCATTGTACATAATAATTTGGCTTCGTATATTTGAGTATGCATCCACACTGCATTATACAATATATAGAAATCGTACTAATGCATATCCATGCTACTCTATATTCGCAGTCCTGACTGCATCAGCACGAAGGGGGCGATAACTGCCATAAAACCCAACGGCGGTTCCATGAATAAACCAGCGGCTCCAAAATTCTCTGCATTTGGAAGCCCGCAAGCACGTATCTATCTGCACAGGCAAATATACATACAAAATATGTATATACATATATGTATATATATATATAGAGAGAGATGTACTACGTATGCATATAAGCATGTACATATTCATAATATGTGCATGCATACACTTGCACTGCACTGAGCTCGCCTCTGCTTGGAGTCTTCGAGAATCATACAGTGAACTGCACAAATATGCACCTTCCATACAAATGAAGAGTGGCAAAAGCATTACTAATGTAATAATGTGTTGCCACAAAGACGGTGCTGATAGAGAGCATCACCTAAAGGTCGTGTCGTGAAGCTTCTGCTGCTATTTCCCTCTGCTGCTGCGCCTGCTGTTTCACCGAATCTGCTGCAGCAGAGAAACGAGGCAGCAGATGCTACACGAGTCGCCTGCCGCACTGCTGTTTCCGCCGTTACTGTTTCCGGTGCAGCAGCGGCTGTACGTACCATCATCCGCCACTGTTGCTGCTCATCAGCTCCCTATTATACCTTTCTTCTTGCTTCTCTCTAAGCTGTTGCTGTGCCTGCTGCAGCAGCGCCTGCAGCGAGTACTAAAGCTCCTACCGCCCATGACGCTGAACCTGGCCCCTATACTTTTGCGTCTCCTTTTACTTCTAGCGTCGCTGCTTCTTCAGCTGCTGCTGCTGCTGCTTCTCGTCCCCTCTACGATGGGGGTCTACCCCCTGTCCGCGCAGCACTCCTGCTTCCACCGCGTTCTGCGATGGGTGTTGCTGTTGCTCTTGCTGCTGTTGCTGCTGCTGCTGTTGCCGCTGTAGCCGCTTCTGCTGTTGCTGCCGCTGCCGTTGCTGCAGTAGCTGTAGCTGTAGCTGTTGTTGCCGTTGTTGTTGCTGCTGTTGATGCCGTTCCTACTGCTGTTTCTATTGCTGCTGTTGTTGTTCTTCTTGTTGCTTCTGTTTCTGTTGAGGTTGCTGTCGCTGCTGCTGTTGTTGTTGCTGTTGTTGCTGTTGCTGTTGAGGTTGCTGCTGCCCTATCCGTTTCTCTTTCTGCTGCTGGTTCTGTTGCTGCAGATGTTGCGGCTGCTGTCTCTGCGTAATTTGGGAGTTATTATCATCCTCATCAATCCAATCTTCGGGCTCTTTCCCTCTTGGCTTTTGTTGCAAACGTTGCAGCTGTTGGCGGCTATGCTTAAGAAGTTTCTGCTCATGTTTACGTGTGAAGAGTTTGTATTGCTCTCTCCATCGATCATAAGTAGGAGAGAGGAAAGACTTGGGAGAGAAGGGAGAGCAGAAGAGCTTACGTTTGACTTCTATAAGTAAGACAGCAGGAGGGCGTATTCCTTGTTTCAACAACGCCAGAGCTCTGCTAAGATCATCTGCAAGTTTAGCATTAAACTCTACCTGCATTTTCGCATAAGCATCTCTTACGGGGCTGCATGCATGCGGCACGGCCTCCGCCAGATCCCTGAACCACGGTTCAGTTGTTGGCTGTTTCAATAGCTGCATGGTGCTTACAATTAAATCAAACGAGAGGAATCGAACCCCCAACCTTGGCAGAGCCATTGACGGGGTTAATTTCTCCATAGAATCTGTTTGAAACTGTAACAAATGAATAATAACTCTCTCTACTATAAACCTCAGCTGCTGCATCATCTCCCATGTTACTGTATCCGCCCATAGAATTATCTGGGCTTGCTGCAGCAAAGGAGCAGCCCATCGAGCTCCATAGAAAGTGTTCTGTACATCTTTAGCAACAGATATTGGGCTAAACGGCCCCGGGTCTACACGAGGTAAAGATACAAAAGGGTGCTGCAGCAACGCTGCTGCACGTGCTGACAGGGGGCTAGGAGCTTCACCTGCTGCTGCTGCTGCTGCTGCTGCTGCTGCTTCTGTTGTTGTTGCTGCTGCTCCACTGCCTGTAGCCCGTGCTGCAGATACTGCTCTAAGGACTCCCGCTGAAGATGCTGCTTCTCCGAAGTATCCCTCAACTGCTGCAGCAGCACTTTGCTGCACCTGCTGCTGCACCTGCTGCTGCACCTGCTGCATCTCCTGCGGCTGACTCTCCTTCTGTTCCTTTATCTGCTGCTCTGTATCCTCATCTCTTTGCTCATCCTCCTGCTGCATATTGTCTTCTGCTCCTTGTTGTTGCTGTTGCGCTTCCTGCTCCTGCTCTCCCTCCTGCATTGGCTCTTCCGGCTCTTGCCATTGCTGCGGCACCTCTTGCTGCTGCACCTGCTGCTCTTGCTGCTCTTGCTGCTGCTGCTGCTGCTGGTGCTCTTGCTGCTGCTGCTGTTCTTGCTGCTGCTGCTGGTGCTCTTGCTGCTGCTGCTGCTGCTCTTGCTGCTGTTGCTGCTGCTCTAGCTGCTGCTGCTGCTGGTGCTCTTGCTGCTGCTGCTGTTCTTGCTGCTGCTGCTGGTGCTCTTGCTGCTGCTGCTGCTGCTCTTGCTGCTGTTGCTGCTGCTCTTGCTGCTCTTGCTGCTGTAGCTGCTGCTGTTGCTGCTGCTGTTGCTGCTGCTGCTGCTGCTGCTGCTCTTGCTGCGGCTGCTGTTGCTCTCCCTGCAGCTGCTGTTGCTGTTCCTGCTGCTGCTGTTGCTGATCTTGCTGCTGTTGCTGCTCCTGCTCCTGCTGTTGCTCCACCTCCATCTGCTGCTCCTTGTCCCCGTCCTGCTCCTGCGGCAGCCCTTGCAGCTTCTTCGTCCCGCGCATCTCCTGCTGCAGGTGCTGCGCTTCTTCCTGCAACTGCTGCACCTGTTGCTGCAGCTGCTGCACCTGTTGCTGCAGCTGCTGCATCTGTTGCTGGTGCTGCAGCTCCTGTAGCTCCTGCTGTAGTTCCTGGAGTTGTTGCTGCTGTTGCAGAAGCAACACCTCTTGCTGCACCTGCTGCAGCTGTTGCTGTATCTCCTGCTGCAGCTGCTGATGCTGCAGTTGCTGCTGGTGCCGATTACTCTGAAAATGTACTAGCTTCTGCAAGTGTCGTACTTCCTGTCTCTGTTGCTGCATCTGATATTGCACTTGGCGCTGGATTCGTTGCTGCTGCTCAACCAATAGCAGCAGTATACCTCGCTGTTCCTGTTGTGGTTGTTGAAGCTGGGTGTGCTGCTGTTGCTGCAGTATTTGCTGTTGCTGCTGCTGCTGTTGCAGAAGCTGCTGTTGCTGCTGTTGCTGCTGCTGGTTTACTTGTGTTAGCTGCTGTTGGTCTCGCACTAGCACCACCAGTGGTGGTCCCTCTCGCTGCAGCTGCACAGACACCTGTTGCTGAGGCTGCTGCACTTGCTGCTGTTGTAATGGTGGTTGTTGCTGCTGCGGTAGCTGTGGCTGCTGCTGCTGTAGCTGTGGCTGCTGCTGCTGTACCTGTGGCTGCTGGTGCTGTAGCTGTGGCTGCTGCTGCTGTACCTGTGGCTGCTGCTGCTGTAGCTGTGTCTGGTACTGCTGCTGCAGCAAGAGTTGTGGTTGTTGAAGGAGTACAGGTTGCAGCTGCTGCTGCAACAGCAGTTGCTGCTGCGGTTGCTGTTGCGGTTGCTGTTGCGGCTGCTGTTGCTGCACCAACAAAAACTGTTGCTGCTGCTGTTGTTGCTGCTGCTGCTGCATTAAGGGTAGTGAATGCTGTTGCTGTTGCAGCTGCAGTATCAGTTGCTGCAGGCTCTGCGCTACTGCCTGCTCCGGTAGCTGCAATTGCTGCTGTTGCTGTTGCAGCTGCTGTTGTATTGGCGGTTGCTGCTGCTGCTGCTGCTGCTGCTGCTCCAAGTTGCCCCTTGTCTTCGCATTCTGCTGCTGTTCCTGTTGTTTCATCTGCTGCTGTTGCTGTTGCTGTTGCTGCTGCTGTTGCTTCTGCTGCTGTAGCGGTACGGGAGCAGCATGAGCTGAGGTCGTCTTGCTGGCTCGGTGTTGTGTTTTGTGGGGCTTTTGTGTTTGCTCTTGACCCTGCTGCTGCTCCTGAACCCCTTGCAGCTGCAGCAGCGCCCTCGCTGCATCTTCTGTTGCCTGTTCCTGTTTCTCCATCACCCTACCCCTAGCCGAGGCGGGTGAACGTGAAGCCCCACTCGACCGAGTACGAGGAGACGGAGACGAGCCCCTCAAGGGAGAAGCAGATGATGGTCTTTTTCTAAAAAAATCGTAAGCCACCTGCAACGCCAGACTTGTTTCTTGTTGCCCCTCCCCCCCCTCCTCCTCCTCCTCCTCCTCCTCCTCCTCCTCCCCCTCTTCCTCTCCTTCTTCCTCATGCTGTTGCTTCTGTTTGCCTTTAGCTCCACCCTTCTCTGACCGAGACGTCCTCTTCAATCTCTTTACCTCTGTATCACTGCTCGTGCTGCTCTCTATACTGCTACTTCTCCCGCTGCTGCGTTTACGAAGGACCCTTCCCCCCACAGTCGGTGGGCTTCGCCGGGAACCCCCACGGCTCCTGCCCCTGCTCCCCCCTCTCCTAGGCCTTCCTATGGCCTCTTCAGAAGGCTGAACCCAAGTTGGCCCCATAGAATCGTCCCTGGCGGCCTCTGCAGAAGTCCCTGCATGCGGTGAACTGTGCCCGACGCCCTCGATGATCCTTCTAAGGGGTACCTCTGTGGGCCTTTCCAGAGGCCCCTCCAAAGGGATAGCTGGGGGCTCTCTATGCCCCTCTTCAAGAGGCTCTCCTGGGGCCCCCTCAGGTGGCTCCTCAGGGTCTGGATCACAGGCCTGTAGTGCTCCGTCTTGTGGAGGGCCATTTTCGTGGGCTGACAGCCTACGGCCGGCAGGTTTTTTCTGTACTTGTCTGCAGAGGGAAATCAGAAAGACTACAGCCAAGGCAGAGGCAAGTGCAACAGCAGTTAAGAACGATAATGAATGTAGACCTGAACGTCGCCTCCTTGGCGAATTAGACTTCGTAAACCCGCTAGAGGTTCCTGTATGAACGGGGCGTCCTAGCGGCTGTCCTAAATCTCTTAGAAGTGTAGCACCTTCCAAATCCTCAGAAACAGATGAAGAAACACCTGAAAAGGAACCCGAAAGGGGCAAAGCTGTTGCCTGTTCATCTCCGCCAGCGTCTGTTGAGGAATGACCCATTGAGCTGTGGCAATGGGACAGCGATGAGTAGGAAATGGAAAGGCCGCTTCAACAATTTTGAAGACAGCAGGCGTATCTTTCCTTGTATTACATAAAAAATAATAATGAATCTTGTAAATATTGGTAGGGAGATGGAGTTAAGGACGAAAACCGATGGCCCGTAGCAGCGTCTCGATGCTACACGAGCGGAGGCGATGCAGTGGGGAAGAGCTCTGCATATCGCAGAAAATCGGAATGAAACGAAATATAAAGCAAATGAAAGAATAGAAAGCGTTGATTTTGCTTCACTTACGTTCCCTTAAAAATAACTCCAAGGAAAGCGGGTGCGCAGCGCCTCTATGTGACGAGGGTTATCAACCTGCTGCAGCACAGTATCACCTCCGGTGCAGGTTTCGGCAATGAATACTTGCATATCACACAAAAAAACGTAATAATAATAATAAATAATAAAATATATTCTATTATAATAGGTGATATCAATCTAAATGGGACGGAGCTTACGTATGGGTCGTGCTGTGCCTTTGCAGTGCAATGCAGCACGGTCTGTGTGATGCTACTTTCTACTTGCGCGCAAGTTGGCGAAGGTTGGCGATAAAAAGCCAATTAAGTGTTTATCAACTGTCTACTGTACCGTATGCAGTGTTATCGGGTGTATCAAAACAAATATTGGTTGTCCGTGCACGGGGGCGTGGGATGTGTAGAGAAGTTCTAAGGTATTAGGCGGAAACTGTAGCCAGTTGCAGCAGAGAGTCAAAGATCTACAGAAGCAGTTTCCCCCAAAACAACTGGCCTTCTCTTCAACCTCACGACTTCCTGGTACGGCGTCCCGAAGGCCTGGGATTGACTGGTGGGGACGCAGGCTTGCCGCCCTTTGGAGCAGGTTCTGCGTCATGTTGGTGCTTGTACAGCTAGTTGCTCGCAGGCTACTATGTGGGGCCAGAAACGTATTTAACAATCTTTAGCACTCTAACACTAGAGCGCACAATGTTAGCACATGAAGCAAAAGTAGGTTTGGCTGTGCGTGCTCATGTGGCTGCCTGTAGCAGCAGCAAAGTACCTTGCAGCTCCTAGCTGGCACCTGCCCCCACCAACCTCAGGCCCTTGGAATGCTGTGGTCAGGACACCTGGAGGCTAGAGGGAGGGGCAGGTGGTTTGGCGGAACTTGACTTCGCTGTAGCCCGAGGTCCTTCGCGAAGGTCAAGGACGCTCGCTGCACTTTGTAACGCCAGATGGTCCATAGAAGCAGATGCCAGCAGTGGACCTTACCCTCCCGTCATGGCGGTCTAGTGCATTGTGATGATTACTAGCGTAGATGCTTGCAAAGCAGGAGCAAAAGGAAAGAGAAATTTAGTTTACAAAAATCCAGATTTTCTCCAAACTCTGGCAATTCGTCAGCTTTTGCTACCTTTGCATACTGGATGCCGATCACCACGTATCCTTACCACCAGTACCGTAATTTACGGTACTTACGTACTGTAAATTACCAGCGGGTGGGATTCTCGTCGCATTGAAACCAGAGCTGCATCCCATCGGGCACATTTTACAGCGAAATCAATTCATGAAAAATTCCCTCGCCTGTGTTTGTCTCTTGTTTATGGAGTAGTTCCTTGTTTTCGTGGACTTGTGATTCTGTCTTCAGAATACATACAGAAAGCTACAGTTGCTATTCGCGCCTTCCTCATTAGAAGGGGAGGCATGATAATGGTAGCTATATCGATGCAGGTGTGCACTTTGCAGGGCACACATCCGGAATATAGAAGAATTAGACACGACGGATGGAGAGCCACGAAGCAAGTTTAATTTCAGGATAGTGACTGAAGACGGCAGGCTGAACAGGAACCAGTAGACGTGGCATGAGCTACAGCAAGCGAAACGGAGAGGGGAGAAGGCAACAAAGGGGACTCCGCTTGTACAGAGTACGATGGTTGAGAAAACCGACGCATGTTGTGAATATAAGGGTACAAGTGCTTTGTGCTTAGTAGTGACAGGACCTAATGGCATTCCAGTATCTCCGGAGTGGCGGAAGAAAATAATAGGTGGGGGCAGGCCCGTTACGATGGAGGCTGCCGAAATCGAAGAGAACCCGCAGACAGTGGGGGAGCGGCTAGAGGTGGACACCATTAGGGATGAAGTGGAAGAGATGCGGCGTCTAGCAAACGGCCTTTGCAGAAGAGAAGCAAAGGGAACGGACGAGCCCGATTATCCGACTAATGAGAGTGTAGTGAAGCCATCGGGGCTCGACGGTAGTGAGCACGCAGAATCTAAGAAGGGAGGTATATTTTGCAACGTTGGCACTACCGCTGTTCTGAGAGTAGATGTAGCTGGGAGCCACGGAGGGGCGCTCTTGGATACGGAGGCTTCTAAGAGTTCCATTAGGCAGGACACAGTTGAATGTTTAAAGCTGAAGGTGCGGCGACCTTCAGAAGAGTGTATGTTTACAGTGGTCAATAGCGAACCGATGCACTGGTCGTGCCGTCATGAGATCGACGACGTGGGGTGGACGGAAGCGTTCCACGAGAGAGTTTTTGTGTGGGCTTGTGCTCTATGAAGTTGTGTTAGGGCTTGTTTCGTCGATCGCGCAAAAAGTGGCGTGGTATCTTCAGTCGGAAAAGATGCGAACCCACGTGAATGAGACCTCGGGTGAGCTAACCAAAGCTCGGTCATGTGCAGGAAGGCAAAAGGGAGGCGAAACTAAAGGAATGCGCCAGAGGATTCCAGCAGAGCAGGCATACGTCATGGTCGCCAGGCAAGGGGCGGGCATGTCAACGGAACAGGTCTAGATCATCCCAAAGCTGCCACCTAAGCGGTACCGGGCCCACGCGAGGGCACGGGCAAAGGCATCGATATAGGCTCTTTAGTTCAGCAGGCTAAGGCAAATGTGGAAGGCCTGTACTGCATACTGGCTTCTCCGGAAGCAGGAAACACAGTGGACGTATGCCGCATCGATGAGCGGTGAGGGGGACTGTGCTATACATGGACTGGATTGCGCCCCCAGCCAGTCAGCCAGGTAATCAACCAAGCTCATAAAAACTCAACAGCAGGCAGAGATGAGGAGGAGTCACCCAAGGCCGAGGCGCAACCCTGATATTTTCATTTGGATGACTCGTTGGTGACAGCAGAAGCACTGAGGATCTCTGGGAAGATCCTCGAGGTGTTGCGGAACACCGGAAGAGGTTCCCCGACGAACTACCGGCACGGCTGCCGCCAAAGCGCCTTGATGATTATAAAACTTTCCTTGTGCCCGTTTCGATTCGTGCCTACGAGCTGTCTGTTGTCTTGTTAGTCTTTCGTGTTGTGAAGGGGGGACTGGCGGTGTATCTACAGGCTCCTACTTTGTTAGGGTCACCACCATAGAATCATGCCAACATCCGCGGAGGTATCAGACACCATCGTATAAAAACGGGTACCAAGTGAGCCGCACACACAATAAGCAATGACTAGACGGCGCGGATAGGAAGGACAAAATAGGAATGCTGAATAAATGGATGTAGAATTCCACAAATACGTTAAATGAGGCGTGAACCGATAAACACGTCAGTCAGGATGAACGATGTAAAGCCTACACAGACTGGTAGCACAGAAGAAACAAGACCAGCTAATTAGCACAGATAGTAGCCGCAAGATACAAACAAATAAGTTGAAGAGGAAGCAGTTCAGGTAGGGAATGAACGCGGTAAACGAACTGCTCTTTATCTAGGCAAACTGAGTGTAGTGCCCTCCAGCCTAAGTACAGTAAAGGACACAACCTGTGACGAGGGACTAACGTTAGTGCACGCATCAAGCTGCTGTAACTGAAAGGGGAATTTTTTACGTATGCGCTGAAGATAGTTGGGTTAGTTGCAAACATTCACAGAACCACCAACTCGATTGCGAAACGGCGGATCACACGCTGGGGGGGAAAAAAATACTTCCCCCGCGTAATAGGAGAACCTCTATGCAAGACATAAATAGCAATGGATGCAGACGGATGCTGAGGCAGACGGAATCAATAGGCCCGCCGCTTAGAAGGTAGGTGTAGTGAACAGCTGGCCTACACTGTTACTACGATAGATCCCTAGGCTAGACAAAGTAGGTGCACACGCTACGATCTCGCTCTTAAACCTGTGATTCTCGCTGAAACCACTAATAAACGCCGTTAACAACCAAATATATGATCGAGTTCCTATTGTTGTTCCCCAAGGAAAAGCCAGAATAATAGAACTGATGCTCGACCCTCGCTGAGGGCCCGGACCAGAGTCACAGCAACAACCTCACACCCGGCCCCAAGCTGGTGCCGGCTGGCGGGCACTCTGATCCTATTAAGTTGCCTTGCTATCTAAAAGTGTCATAATCTCGGAAATCTTCTAAGTGTTCATTCCTTTTCATGATATCAGGCCTCTAGAGGCCACACCAGAGATCCATTGTAATGCCTGTGCACTACAACCTCCCCCTCTCCTTGAACAGAAACCGCTTCACGGTTTCGTTTAATCCTGTTCTTCTCTAACCTTCATATTGTCTTCCTTTCCCCTTTGCATCATTATAGGAGTGTCCACAAATCTGGGGTAAAGGGACGTTCAGCTAAGCCAAATATTCGGCGGTCCAGCAAGAGGAGGGTCCAGGCTTTTCAAACCTGTGTATTAGCCTTGTCGGAACGCGAGAGAAGTGGCGCTCCTGCATCTCGTGCTTCTATCCCTCTATCCGAACCTCTACCCGGTGTCCCGATGGCCTCACGTGGTCTCCCAGAGGTGTGTGCGCTACTATTCTGCCTTGCGTTGCTTGCAGGATTGCTGTGCTCTCCTGTATGCAGCTAATTCAGGTCCGCCTTGCTCTTCTGGAGTGCAAGGCGGTTGTGCTTGCTGTTTAGCAGTGTTCTAATCTCTTGACTGCGTGTTGTATCCCTCTATCGGGAACCTTGCTGCGCTGTTATGCTGTGGCGCGTGCGTTTGCTAATCAGGTTTCCTGATTACCGTTGTTCCGCTTCTCCTGACGGATAATGAACCTCCGTTAAATTAACGATTATTCTTTTTTTTTACTCAATATTTTGGTGGCCTATCTGCTAACTTGGCGTTCTGCTATTAGTGTGTAGTGATGCTTACGCCACTTCCTAACGTGGATTTTGCCACTCTAGGTCTCTGAATATAGGCACCTCCTCTGAGTATTGCTACCTCTAGGAACTCTACGAATAGTTAACACTAACGCGGTGTAGATATTGGCCTTTATACCGGCGGTACAGTGTGCTGGTGCTTGTTGTGAGGCCTTACCGTACATGCGTGTTCGCGTGCCTCTAAGCTAGGCCATTGACTGTGTAGATAATCTGCTACCGCCACATGGGGTGCTCTTGCACCCCTTTCCTCCCCTCGACAGGGCGGGAAGCGTGCGGCAGCTGGAGAGAAGGGAAGATGGAGGGGCCGAAACGAGGAGAGGGCAGCAGATCAGGGCCGACCGCGGTTCCGCTGACGGCGCCGCCAGGCGCGCAGCAGTGCAGGGCAACCCTCCAAATGGCTAGCGGGTTCCCAGGTGGCCTGGTCCTCCGGGAAGCCCCGCCACTTGACCAGGTAGCAGGCCTCGTCGCCGGATCCGCGGTGGTCCATGATGTAGTCGACTTCGTATTGATCCGTGGGATTTCCTGCAGCATCTCGGGTGGGAGGCCACTCCACGACGGCCTCCTGAGGTTCCTGCGCGGGGGCGCGGGGGCTGTCAGGAACTAACTGGGATACGTGGAAGACATCATGGCATTCGTAAGTAGGGGGCAACGCCAGGCGGTAAGCAACACTCCCCATGCGTTCAGTAATAACGAAGGGTCCCCGGAAGCGAGGTTCAAACTTAGGACATGCATTTAGAGCGGAAGGTGCTTGCTGCTCAGCCAGACTTTCTCGCCTACCGCATACTCCACTACGCGGCGGCGGGTATCTGCGTAGTGCTTTTGTTGACATTTTGCCTGCAGGATGTGACGCTGGGCCCGGTCGCAGAGCTGGCGGAAAAGCTTCGTCATCGGCGGAGTAAGGGTAGGGGAGAGAGCACCGATGACATCAAGATCCACCGCTGTCAGGGGTTTCTCCCCAATCATGACCTCGAAGGGGGAAATTTCAGTGGACGAATGATTAGTGGTGTTGTACGCGAGTTCTAAGACAGGTAGTAAGCGCTCCCACTCACGTTCGTCGGATTGGATGTAGGTGCGGAGCATTTGTTCGAGCTTCCCGTTCACTCGTTCTGTTTGGCCGTCGCTTTGAGGGTGAAACGAGGAAGACAAAGCGCGTTTGGTGTTGAAACGCGCACACAGCTGCTGCCATAGGTCGGATTGGAAGCGTGGATCGCAGTCCGAAATGAGTACCTCTGGCAGCCCATGGTAACGAATACGACGATCAGCGAGAGCATCCACGGTATTTGCGGCTGTGAATGTCTTTTTCGCAGGGACAAAGTGCGCCATCTTGCTAAGGGAATCGACCAGCACCAGGACAGAGTCATGGCCAGTCGTCGTAAGCGGGAGATCAGTAATGAAATCCAAGCTGACGTGGCTCCAGCGGCGAGAGGGAATAATTAACTGCTGGAGAAGACCGGCAGGCTTTTGGTTGAGGGAGTTGGAGGCGCGGCACTGCGTACATGACTCCATGTAGGCGTTAGTGTAAGTGCGCATGCCGGGCCAGTAATAAAGTTTGCTGAGTGGTAAGAACGTTTCCTTCTGCCCCCGATGCCCGGCTGTTATCTGATCGTGATGGTTATAGAGAATGTGTGTAAGGAACTCTGGAAAGTGCGGAACACATATACGCCATAAGCCGTGTAGGCAAACGCTGAGGAAAGGGGGGACAAATCGGAAGGCGAGGAGACGATTGCGGAATTCCATCTGGACGGTTGCACCGGCTGCCTGAACCGCCGTGTTGTAGGGAACCCGGAAGAGGGGACACTTCGCATGAGCTGCCGGCCAATCGAAAGTTGCAAAAACAGCGGGCCGCAGTGGGGGTATGGCGGAGGGCTCGCTGTCGTCAGGAGAAAACTCGTTGGCCTGGGACAACGAGGGGGGAGACTGCGGGCGAGTTCGAGGCGTGCGCCAACGAATGCCAGCCAGCTGCCGGTAGTTGACTTGCGTCCGCCTGGTGTGATGAGCTGGAGCTGGGTGTGCAGGAGCTAACAGAAGCGGTGCGAAGGACCCCGAGAGAGGAGGCGGAGGTAGACGAGGCACGGGGGACGATTGTGAAGAGGGATTACAAGGAAGACGAGACAACGCATCGGCCACCGTGTTACGTGCACCCTGTAGATAGGTGATAGTGAGATCAGGAAACTCCGCGAGGAAATCTAACAACCGGGCGGTGCGTCCCCCTCAAGGGCTTGGACGCCTGGAGCTGCCGCAAGTGGGTAAGGGCTTGATGGTCAGTGAATGCTGTTACCTTAGCGGCGCGAAGTAGGTGAGACCACTTGTCGAGGGCTGTGACGAGTGCCAACAGTTCCTGGTCGTAGATCGAATATTTCTGTTGCACGGGAGTCATGGCCTGACTGAGGAACCCAACTGGCTGTCAACCTTGTTCGAGTACGCCACCAATGGCGTAGCCGGAGGCATCGGTGTAGAGCTCAAAAGGCTTAGAGGTGTCGGGGACCTGCAGGGTGGTGTAGTCAACGAGACGCCTGGGTGTGTGCGCCTGTCCCCAGTGAAAGGGGGTGTCTTTGCGAGTCAGGGTAACCAGGGAACGGGAAATGTCTGTATAATCGGGACCCATAAACATACGGCAGTAATTAACAGTACCAAGGAGCTGGCGTACTCGCGTCTCATTCTCCAGCACCTCTGGCCACACCCGGATTGCTTCGATCTTGTCTGTTGCAGGTTTTATCCCTTCTGCACTAATGGCATATCCCAAATACGTAAGTTCCTGGGGCGCGAACTGGCACTTGCGAAATTTCGGGTAGAATTAATTGGTGAGAAAGATGCTTAACACCTTTCGTAGGAGAACAGCATGAGTAGGTAGATCAGCTGAATATATGAGGGCATCATCAAGATATGCAATCAGTCCATGCCCTAGCAGGGGTTGTAAGTAGGCATTTATGTTTGCTTGAACGGTAGCGGGAGCACCCTTCAGGCCGAACGGCATGACTTTGTATTCGAACAGGCCCGAGACTGAACGAAAGGCTGTCTTCCAGCGATCCTCTTTGGCCATACGGATCTGGTGGAAGCCTGCCTCTAAGTCGAGAGAAGAGAAATACTTGGCGCCGCTCAGCATCTCCAGGATCGTTTGGACCGGCGGTAATGAAAAGTCAGGCACTACGTAAGCGCATTTAGGGCTTGTTAGTTAACTACCATACGCATCTGACGATCGCCTGTACCATCATCTCGTTTATCAACCATGATCGTGGGTGCGCAGATGGGGGAGTACGTGGGACCGATCCATCCATGTGCTTACAGCTTGGCGATTTCCTACTTGTGAAAGCGAAGCTGATCAGGAGTCATACGGTAAAGTGCCGATTTAGTTGGGAGCTTGCCAGGGGGTAAAAGGACGCGGTGGTCGTGCGGTCGCTTGGGCGGCAAAGCGGGTGGCAAGCTGTCATGGAAAACGTGTCTATGTGTCTGCAGCACTTCGCGTATCTCCTGTGGGAGGTCCTGGGAGTCGGGTGACTGCATCGACTCGTCGAAGAGGGTGAACTCCAGCTTCGCCGTAGGCCATAGTGAGTCTTCATCATCCGTAGCATGCGGTATATCCACTGCAGGTGTAGGGAGGGCTTCCTCTGCCTGTGTATTGGCGTGACTAATAACTGCGCAGCACAAGGCTCCTTGTTGCTCTTCAGGTATCCTAAGGGCAACGGATACGTCAACTTCGGGCAAAGCCAATACCATATTCAACCCTTGGAGTGGAGATCGTAACCCAGTGGTGTTGGCTCGTGCTTGTTCGATCAAGGCTTTGATAGGCACTTTATTTCCACGCTTGGTGCGCTGCTTAGTTCGCGTGGGAGGCGATCGTAAAATGGCAGCGGCCTCCTCCTCGGTCATCTGAGCCACTTGCCGAGCCAGAAGGTCGTACGCTTGTTCGGCTGGAGTCCTTTTGGGCCCGACTTGGTTATCATCTTCAGTTCGTTTGGCCATATGTGTACGCACCAAGGGCAATTCACACCACCTGCCATCCAGATACGTCCTCAGCTTGTCCGACTGGAAATACCAGGAAACCTTATGCCTCGTCAGTCAATCAAGTCCTAGGACGATATAATAGGGGACGGGACCCACTAGATAATCACCGGTAAAACATTCCCGTCAACACCAGACCGTCAAACGCTCCACGGTTCTATCAATACGCAACTGGGAACCGTTCGCTATGGTAAACACACACACATCCGAAAGTTTCCACACTTTCAGCTGTAAGGCATCAACCAAACGGGGGTTGATGAAACTGCGTGAGGCTCTAGTATCGAGGAGCGCCTCACAGGAACGCCCTACCACCTCTACGGGTAGGACAGCCGGCGCGCACACGTTGCACAAAATTCCCTCCACTTTGGAACCCTCATTTGCAACGAGCGCCCGCCACCACGGTGGCAACTCAACGTTTGTAACTGACTGACGGTCCTCAACAGGCACTCCGACGTTCACGTCTCTGCTGTTGCCGGTATTACGCTTCTCCTCCCCGTTGCCTGCTGGTGCCTGTGCAACTGTCGGGCGCTCTGCTGACAGCTTCCGACAAGCAGATGACCGTTGATCGTCCGCTGGTGCCCCTTGCTCCTTATGGATTAGCTTCTCTGCCCACCGAGGGGAGACTGGAATGGCATTAGGCTCTGTTGCTACTGCGCACATCACACCTCTGCCACGATTTGGCAGCCTAGCAGGTTTGTCTCCCGCAACGCCGAGGCTCCCCCGTTTAAACGTTGAGATCGCTGCTCTTTCTGCCGTGCGGCTGTCGATGAAATGTGACTACCCCCTCCTATTCCCATACGAACAGGTGTTCGGCATTCGCGAGCGTAGTGGCCCATACCTCCACAATTCCGACACGTTTCTCCGAATTTGTTCGATGTCGGATCACAGGTTGGACAATTCTTAGCAATGCGCCCCTTGCCTTTACACTGGTAACACACCATTTCTGTTCGGTAGCCTGATGCTCGGGTGTTCCGTCTAATCTCATTAGACACGGGCGCACGTGGAAACTCCGCTGCTCTTCCTGTCAGACTAAGTTGGAACTCCCGTTCCTGCCTACGGAATTCCTCCTGTGCGGCAGCCCACGGGGCGGCGACAGCTGCTAATGCGTGGGCGGCCGCCCTCCAATCGCTGAAGTGTTTTGTACCTCGCTGTGTTACGGCCCATCTGAGTTCCGCTGGAATATTCGTTAAGAAATAACCAACTAAGTCTTCTGCCGACAGCTGGGATCCTCGGGCCACGATTCGACTGAAGTTAGCCGTATAGGTGCTGTAGTCCCCTTCCCATTTGTTAGCTGCCATTTGGCAAATGAGTGCTGCTCGATCTCCCGTGCAGGAACATCTTCTTAATTCCTGTTTGAGGAGTGCCCAATTAGTCCATCCAGCACTGTAGGGCGTCCTCGTCGAGGTATTCTCCAAGCTCGTCACCCCAGAGCTCTTGTGGAAGAGACATCTTCCTGAACTGTTGTTCTATAAGCATTAAAAAGGGTTGCATGTTATTGCCCTTCTCCCGAGCGAGGGACAGGGGTGGTACGAATGACGACCGCTGCACACTCATCTGAATAAGGCAGTTCTGCAGCCGTTCTACTTCTTGCCTTAGTTTGGCTATTTCATATTATTTCATCGGACTGATGCTCTTGTGGCTGCATTTCCACAACCGGTTTCTTTGGAGCCGCAATATGAGGAAGTTCTCGGGCGGCTGGGTTGGCGACGGCAGTAGGTTGAGGTGTCCAAGTGCGGTTGAATCGAGTTTGTTCCTGCACCATGGACATTCGCCTCGACGCTGGTTCGGGTGGACTTATCACTCGGCCATTACGTAAGTGCATGGCGATTGCCTCCAGGAGACTTGCTCGCCGAGGTCCCCAGGTCCGTAGAATGAGGTTGCTTGTGTGAAATGAAATTAGCAGAAGAAGAACAATTATTATTTTTTGTTTTTTTTGTTTGTTTTTTTCTAAATCCCGGAACAGCCCCCAAATGTAGTGAACAGTTGGCCTACACTGTTACTACGATAGATCCCTAGGCTGGACAGAGTAGGTGCACACGCTACGATCTCGCTCTTAAACCTGTGATTCTCGCTGAAACCACTAATAAACGCCGTTAACAACCAAATATATGATCGAGTTCCTATTGTTGTTCCCCAAGGAAAAGCCAGAATAATAGAACTGATGCTCGACCCTCGCTGAGGGCCCGGACCAGAGTCACAGCAACAGCCTCACACCCGGCCCCAAGCTGGTGCCGGCTGGCGGGCACTCTGATCCTATTATGTTGCCTTGCTATCTAAAAGTGTCATAATCTCGGAAATCTTCTAAGTGTTCATTCCTTTTCATGATATCAGGCCTCTAGAGGCCACACCAGAGATCCATTGTAGTGCCTGTGCACTACATACGTTGCGTAGGCCAGAGTTTCATGTAGTGTCAGCTTAGTGACTAGGCTGTTCACTATACGTAGTGCTCCGTTCGCTGCAGTAAGTACTCACTTGCCCGGAATGTAAGCAGCAGAAAGTGTGGAAGATTCCCAAGGACCTTCCTAGCTGAAGGCGGATTTGAACGGGTATCTTGATGGATTTCACAGCAGGTAGGGGCACCGATATCATCTACGTCGCTGCGTGGAGACTCAGCATGTAAGCCCTCTTCATTCCCTGTTTCAGTTCAGTTACAACAAAGGGAGGGACCCAGCTGTTCATTAATGATGCATGGGAGTTTCGTAATTCGCGAAAAACATCATTGCTGAGAGGGAATCCAGGATCGCTAGTGTAGTGCCCAGCACTACAATGGAGCACACGATAGGGGATCTAGAGGTCTAATCATATAAAAAAGAACAAAAGCATTATTAATAGAGATAATTAGCAATAATGTAGATAAAAATTTAAGAAACACAGCTTATAGCAGCGGAAGCGGCAGCAGCAGAAGTAGCAGCAGGGTTCCTGTATCAGATTGAGGCCTTTACGTCCCCTGGAGTGTCTTGCGCAGGCGTTAGCCCTGACTGGAAGAGCAGAGGGAGCGAAATTGGATAGCATCACCACGCCCTCTGCAGGCGCAAGGCCTCACACGTCCTTTCAGCATAGTATGCACTCCTGCTTTCATTTGCTTTAATCCCTGTCTCTGCATTTCTACTGTTTTTTGTGTACCTCAATAATTTCTTCTTTTCTTGGAGCATCACGCCAGGTTTATCGCTCCATGTCGTAGCAATAGTGGCTGCACTCCGTGCTGGCCACCAACGCCAACGCCTAGAAGGCGAGCAAAGCCGAGAAGTAGCAAGCTAAGGGCACTGAGTATGTTATGAGAAGCCCGGCGTGCAGCACAATGAACTGCTGCGGTAGCGATTGCGGCGGGACCCCCCACCCCCTTAGCGACGGCCCTCGATCTTAGCCGAGGAGTGTCGCGAGCTCCAAGGGGGGCACGGAGGTATAGAAAGAGTTCCCTTAAACAGCTGCCCTCCCCTCCACCATTCATGTGTGCTGGGCACAGGTGCCAAAGGGCCTGCTGCTGGTGGGAGCACGGGCCTGCATTCCATGGGCTGCAACGCACGTCGCCGTAGCAAGTGCTGCAGGGCAACCTCAGGTGCACACAAGCACACCACCCCTTCTGATGCCTCCCCCAGCACAGTAGACGAATGTAGGCTGCCGTTAACAACTTATCTGGCCATCCACAGTTAGCCTGAGGGTACGCAGGGATACGAGTACAAACATCACGCAGGCCATGCTACGCTGACCTTGGGCAGACGATAAATTCGTTAAATTCTGCCCTCAGTCGAGGGATTTAATGATTCCCAACAAACGAAAATTAAGGGTATCTTCATTTAAGATGAAAAAGCTGTACCTTTGACTCAGATAATTATAACTGAATCATAAGGAGCGTTGCTGCGATTGCAGCCTGAGTAATGACTTCCACGGTCTCGTAGCATGCGGGGGACGACGCACATGAAGGACCTCCCCACGATCGTCGAAAGTTCAGTGTACTACGTTCCATTTAAAAAATTCATGTTTTCCGCTTTATTTATTTGTTTTTTGCCAATGTTGCTTCACATACAACCCCACTTTTCTGCCTGCAGAGCCCTTAACTGATATCCTAGCCGGCGGCGATTTCCTGTTCCGTTGAGAATATTCCTTGTATTGGCTTGCTCTGACTTAGGCTCATTTACACTCACAAATACGTTGTTATGGACAATAAAACAAAAGGACAAAGTTGAACATCCATAATTTGTACCTACTCCCGGCGGCAGCGGTGGAAACCTGCGGTGTATTCACGAGTCACACCGGGCACACAGTGTTGTTGCAGGCTGCGTGGCTCATGACTTCAAAGTTGACGCTTTGAAGCTGCGACCAAATGCCCGAACGGCACAATTTTCTTCAGGACAATGCAGCTCCAAACACTGTGCCGGCCCTTGCTTCGTCGGAGCTACCGACGGTGGGATCGATCTTTGCTCGACCGGGGAGCTTGAGACCCGCCGCCACTCGCTCTGCTCCGTGTCTGCGTGCTGCTGTGGCAGCCTTAGCCTCTGTTGCAGCAATCACAGTGCTCATCTTTTTCTGTTCGCGCGTGTACAAGAGGCGTGCAGTCCAAAGCCTTCGAAGCCGCAGGCTGGCCAACTCAGAAGACAGCAGTGCGCCAGCTGACGTTTGCGGCAACGATGGTAACGCAGAGGAGCAGGAACATGCCGAGGTACAGCAGCGTTCCTCTCCCTCAGAACGCGAGGAGCGGCGAGTGCCGCTTAAGAAGAGATTGTCTGCAAGAGGGTCTGAGGCGGGAATTGACGGTGAAAGGCATACCCCAAGATACCAACAGGAGATGCAACATGACCATGAAACAATGGCAGGTCCGTCCGTTTTATATACAACAACAGCGGCTGCAAGTCCGGATCAGATTGGCTACTCTCCATATCTGTTTCGCAGCCAAGTGTCTTCAGCTCAAATGGGATATCCGATGCAGCAAGACACAGCCGCATTACTAATGAATCTCCAACCGCGCGTGTATGATGATTATCCTCTTACTGTCCGGGATGGGCAAACAATCCTTCTGGCTATCAGACAGCTTCAGCAGCAGATGCGCCGAGTAGAGCGGAAGGTGAACCGGCTGCAAAGGCAGCTGGAGGGGAGGCGCCAGACCGGACAGCGGCAGCAGGCGCATGTCCGCCTGCAGCGGGATGAACAGGAGGTGTATCAGGAGCAGCAGCAGAGGTCCCTGTATTTGCAACACCTTCAATGGCAACGCCAACAGCAGCAGCTTTATTTGCTTCAACAGCAACATCAGCAGCACTTGGTGCAGCTGGCAGAGCAGTATCGCTTGATGCAACAACAACAACAACAGGAGCTGCTGCCCGCAGAGGAGAACGGCCATGTAGGTGAAGACCGTGAGCGTGACCAGCAGCCGATGCAGGAACAGGAACAGGAGCAGCAAGCGAAGCAACAGGAGGAGATCCAACAGCCCGCGAAAAAGAAGCAGAAGCTTAAGCACCTAGAAGATCCGGAGCCAGTTGCGAAGGAGCAGGAGCAGGTGCACGAACGCCATCCACTCTCGGGGCATTTGCTGAGTGAATGGGTAGAGCAGAGCCATCCAGAATCGGTGTCACCTCAGCCTAGCACCTCTCAGGAGGCCTTGCGGTCGTCTGCTGCTGCAGCGGCTACTGCAGCGGCTGCTGAGGCCGCTGCTGCAGCGGCGGCTGAGGCGGATGCTGAAGCGGCAATAGGTCCCTCTACGTCCAAGGACATAAAGACGCAGGCGACTCCAGGGCAATCAGCGGCTCCCGCATCGACTGCTGATTTGGCTGCAGCGGCATCAACGGATGATCCTGCTGGACCGCCAGGGCCTGCAGCAGGAAGCGGAGCAGCTGAGGTTGAGGGGGCTGAAGGTGGCCCGTCTTCTGCTGCATCGGCAAAACAAGAAACCGTACAGTTGTCGACCCTCTCCAGTTTACTGGGCCACCCCAGACCTGCACTTCCACGTCCTGCGTTTGTGACATTCGTGCAGCAAGAGGAGCCAGGCTCGGGTGTGGGTGATCAAGATGACCACCCGTTTTGTCGCCTACCGAAGGTAATGGTGAAACAGATTCCGAGTCCCCTTATGATTGACTTTAGAAGAGCCGTTACGGCTGGGCTTGGTAGGCGGAACCCCATGCCGTTGTTGCACAAGATCCAACAGGTGATGGGGATGGACGGTTTGTACCTTTCGCACATAAAAGAGTTGTCGGACGCAGTAACCGAGCTGATAGGGCACGCAATGTACCATCAAAAACTCGACGTGTCGAAATACGAGAACTTCCGCGCAGCTGAGAAGCTGGGGGTACGTTTTCTCGTGATGGATGCTGTGGTTTCCACCTTGATACTCCTCGACCAACGTGTAGACGCTGGACTCTGGAAGACATTCATAGATTCCATTAGCGACGTTCTTCCATCCCAAACCCCACGCGGAAACTATGCAGGAAAACCGGCATTCTACACATCTCTGGTTAGGGAGCTCGGAAATGCAATAAAATTATTAAAGTCGGGACAAAGGCCGATACGCGCAGAGCTCGTGAAGATCAAGCAGATGCTCATCTGCAACCCCCTCTCTCCTGCTCGTTTCAGGGAAAGGGACTTCACCCCGTGGAGGCGGGCTGCCGGATGTTTCTCCAATGGCCAGTAAATTTTCTCACTGGGTGCATGGATTTTCTCGTACACTTCGGTGGAGGAAGAAGGAGGGTTGAGAGAAACGATGAATTTGTATTTCTAGCGACAGGCTGTTTGTATTTTGCCCGCTCGTCTTATCAGAAATCGGCTGCTATTACCGCGATAACTTCTGACCCTCTTGACGAGCTGAGGGATACAATTATTAACAATTTGGCGCAAAGAACGCTTCAAGAGATTCTGAATTCAAAAGCATCCGTGCCTCAATTGGAGTGTTCCCGCCCGAATATGAAGAGAGCGGGAACGGGTGCAGGAAACTAGACTGAAGTAGAAGACGCTTAATGCGATATGAGAGGTACCCAAACTTTGATTTCCTTTTCTCCTTGCGGTGAGGTGCGTGGTTAGCGCAACGGCTCGGAGATGTCTACTTTCGCGCTTCGTGATTTGAATGAACCGCCTCCAGTTCTCAGCTTAGGCGCCGCATCGCCACTGCCAGCATGTCTGTGTATGCACCGGAGCGTTTCCGTGGCTTTTGTGTGCTTCCCTTGCGGCTTCCGGTGAACGTCTGTGTGGTGCCGGTTAGGCGATTTCCAGTGGCAAATGCTTCGCTGTAGTCCCGAAACTAGGATAGCTTCAGTGAAGCGGTGCCTTTATGCTGTGGCCTGTGTAAAACAGTGTCTGCCTGATGCCGATACATGCATTTGTACTGGTGTGCAGGCTTCTCACCATGAGCCAGGAAGGTGTGTAGTAAATATCTACATTGTTTGTCCTCGCTTCAGTAGGGGGCCTAAGTATGAGTGCATGTGGGGCCTGCATTGCAGCAAGAGTTGTAACAACATGGTGTGCTCTAACTCATGAGAAGCTGGTTCCTCTCACCATTTACGCCCAGGCCTTTGGTTCGGTATCCCCCCGCGGTGGGCAGGATGCCTGAAGCCTGGAGGAGAGGTCACCTTCTTGGGGGGAACTACTGCCTGGAGTGTTTTGGTGCTATTTAGGCCCACCAGGATCTTTTGTATTGGCGGACTCGTTACACGCGGTAGCCACCACAAGGTTGGGCAGGCGATAGTGTCTAGCCGCATCCTAATAATTAGTCGTGGACGCACTTCGCAAAAGCGATTCTTAGATGCTGTCCTTTAAATCTCTGTCAACCATTCACTCCTTCTGTCCTCGCATAAGGAACCGTAACAGGCATGGGCCAGGATATGCCCTCCAATGGGGAGGAGGCAAGCGGTTGGGTGGCTCTTTCCATTAGAACGAGCTCAGAATTGGCTGCCCGTCCAGGTGGGGAGCCGGTTTTTCAGCCAGGCAATACATGGAGAGTGCATAAACCCTTGTTAGCCGCCCATATACAACGATCACCGCCGTGCGGAGGTTATGGAGTACTTCCTCCCATCTCTGATGGAGCAGTTTCGCGTTCAAGCGGCACCCAGTTAGCTACAGTTTCATATGACACCCTCTACAGTAGAAGATGAGGCACCACACTCGGGGCTATTTGTAAGCACGGGTTTTCCGAAGCACGTCCATCATTCTGGAGCTTTCCGAGATTTACTGCAGTGCAGCAGTATTTGGGGGAAGGCGATACAACACGCTTTGCTAGAATTAAGAAAATTTAGGCACGCGATGCCATTGATAAGGCGCTTCATCAGGGAGTGTCAGCTCTTGGTCAGCTTAAGTCCCATGGCCAGCTCAAAATTTTTTTATCAATATTTCATTTTAGGGTGGTGCCATGTAGGTAGCAATTGGTAGCTGGCTGGGCGGAGAGGGGATGAAATTGTGGCCCCAAGAAGTAGCATCTAGCCTGCCGCTGCAGTTTGCCAGGTGCATTCCGTCACGAGCGGCAGTAACGCCAGGCTCAAGATAAGCGTTCCCCAAGAGGACGTTGCTTCCCCTACAGTCCCCAAACAGTCCTGGGCATAGGCTTAGGGATGCAGCGTAGAGTAGGCAGACTGCCATGAGTTGCAGCACTGGTTGCAACTTCTGCTGCAAGCCAACCCGCATGCAGCCATATGCAACTCCCTCGCTGTTGCTTGAACAAGCGTTGTAGACAATTGTTAAAAGCTTTATCAGCAGTCAGTAGAAACCCTGCATGACACTAGAATAACGTATACTAACATCACGCATAGCAACCCTCAAACAAAACCACCCAACTGAAGTGGCACCAAAGTAGAAACCACAGTGCCTCAGTAAAAAATCATAGGATTGTCGGGATGTATGCGCAAACACCCTGTAAGTGGCGCTGCCAGGTTTGCAAGAAGCACTCAAGCCACCTTATTGAAATTCCAAAACGCGGAAGCAAAAGCCTCCAAGCGGGTCAGGTACCCACGCAGCTCAGTCCAGTAAGGTAGAAGGTAACCAAAGGTTCTTTCTTTTATAGTGCTACCACCATTTTGCTCCTTTCACGTTTAAGCTGAACCAGCAAAATTGGGGAAAAGGCGCTCATTTTGAGTTCGCTCGCAGGGGTGGCGTTAGCAGATCATGCCTATAATTCGCAAATACGAGGTGCTACGAAGTGCACCGACAGTCGTCGATCTTAGCTTGCGGCAGTCATGACCTTCGGTAGAGTCAAAATAATGGAGTTACGAGTTTGGCACAAGGAATGGTCCCCAAGCCTCGTGGCCACAAGCGCAAAAAAAAGGCCAAGGACTGGTAAGGAGAGAACGCGAGCTACAATGAGTCACATCACATCCTGCGGCTACTCTGGGTGCAAAACATTCCCACGAGCAGCACCCCTTCCAGTGTATGCACTAACACTGCACATTTTCACTACACACCTTATTTGCTCATGGTGGGCAATTTGCGCGCTAGCAAAAATACATGTTCCCGCTACAGGCATACAATGCTTCAGACAGGCAATAGGATGAAAGCATTGTTCCACTTAAGCCCTCTTCTTTGCGGCTAGGCTCCTGCGAAGCGCTTGCCACTGAAGCTCGCGCCCTTCGCGTCGCGTACAGTCGCTTCGCTGAAGCCACAGTACCCGCACACATACCCTCTAGGAAACGCTGAAATGCACACGTAAACACCCTCACAGAACCGTAGTGGCAGCTGCTGTCAGATGCCGCATCACTTCATTCAAATCCCAGAAGGCCAGAAACACACCCGATTCGACCTGCTGCCTAAGCAGCTCAGCGCAGTAAGGCAAACAGCAAGCAAATCTTTGTTACTTCTATTTTTTCTATCGCACCAAATTTCGTTTGCCTTATCTTAATGGCATGCACTATTTTCCTTCCGTCCATATTCGAGCGGAAGCACTGCAAATTCAAAAGGAGTTATGCTGGAACTGAGTATCTAGTGCCGCGTCCCTCGGCCTAACCTCTTGAAAATTGGATCCCTCAGCTCCAGCTCGGCGAAAGGGCCAGAAGACCTCACAGTAATAGCAGCCGACGTTGGATGAGACAAATGCGCATAGAGCAAATTGCTTGTCTTGCTCAAAATACAAGTTTGTTGCTTTTCTTCTTCTTCTTCCGCCTCTTTCTAAAGTGCACGAGAAATCCGCACATCCAGCAAGAGCCGCTACGGTCTACTGGAGAAAAGCTTGTCATCAATTCTCCAGCGATCAAAATCGCGGCCTTTGAAATATTTTGGAGAGTTCTCCAAGCAGAAGAGTATGCGCATGACATTCAGGATGGCGGCGGGGTGAGGCCTTCTTCCCCCCTTGAGTATTTGTATTGCCCGCTTCAGTAAGAGGCATCGATATGCGGCGTAATTCTCTCGCCCATTGTGCATTAGTCGATCGGCCACCTGGGGTACAGCATGGTTAATGGAGTCTGTGAAGAGTTTCCAATAATCTGGTTCTGGTGTTTGTCCGAGGACTGTCAAGATAGAAACCACAGTATTAAGTAAGAGGAAACGTAACCCCATGCGTACAACTGCGTAGGCCGGCTTGGTACCTGAGATGTCGCTATGGTGATGATGCATCCCGTGCGCTATCAGAAGTTCTGCCAGTTGCGCCAGCTCCTCCACCTCACGAGGACCCAAGCGCTCCCGCGACAGTAGCTCATATGCCCTCTGCAGCGCCCCCACAGCGTTTAACATGCTGGAGTCACAAGCCACGGCTCGCTTAAAGTCAACCCTACAGGAAGGGCGGCTAGTCCCCTCTGCAAACCTCGGCAGGCGCACAAACGGATGATTCCAATAACCATATGGAAGAGTACCAGGCTGCCATGGGCTCGTCATGAGTGCACGATTTGGAGCATGTTCGGGTACAGCGGAACCTGCTCCTGCTCGTGCTGCTCGTGCATCATCAGCAGGGCCTCTAGTCAGTAAAGATGTAATAAGCTGCGTGCCTAAGTTTCGGCCTTCTCCGCTTCTCATCGATGCAGCAGAGGACCCGTCAGCATAAGGCCGCTCACGCTCAGCTGCTGTGCTTCCTGCTGCAACATCTGCAGAGGGACCTGAAAAGGCTTCATCCTTTAACTCTCCTGCAGCATCAGGAGCTGCAGCAGGAGCTGCTACTGGGAGTCCCGCGATCGTTTGCAGGCTGGAACCCTTGGACGTAGAAGCGCCCGCAGCAGCAGCAGGAGGAGAGACCTGCAAGGCTCGTCGCAAGGCAGTTAGATGAGGCATGTCAGGCCTTGTAGAACCAAGATCAATCCATTCTTCCGGCAAATACCCCCTAGGCGGACCGCCATCATGAAGCGGCCGATGCTGTCGGGACTCCGGCAGCTCAAGTTCCTCTTCGTGCTTCCGCTTCCGCCTCCCCTCAAGAGCTTTATGCTGCTGCTCGCGCTCCTCCTCTGACGTCACCTGCTGCTCCTGGTGTTGTATCAAGGGTCGCTGCCACTGCTGCTGATACTGCATTGCTGGCAGAGGCTCCTCCTGTGGAAACAGGTGCGACTGTGCCTCCTCTTGCAGCAGCATCTGCTGCTGCTGATGCCAAGCCCCTTGATCCCAATACAAGTGTTGCCAATAATGGAAATGCTGCTGCGGCTGCTGCTGCAGCCCCGCCTGAGCCTGCTGGAAGAAGAGCTGGTGCTGCAGCTGATAGTCGTACCATTGATGCACCCCTTCCGACTGTGGCTGCCGCCTTCTATACGGCACAAACGCGCTTCTGCGTGCACCTGAGGCAAACCCTCCATCATCATGCTGGCTGGACCGGAGACCCAGCAGTTCTGTGGCTGTGTCTAGCTGTGTCGGCGTTTGCATTTGAGCAGGCGGCATGTGAGGTGGAAGCCCTGAGGGGCC
Source organism: Eimeria praecox (assembly GCA_963920595.1). Classification (NCBI taxonomy): domain Eukaryota; phylum Apicomplexa; class Conoidasida; order Eucoccidiorida; family Eimeriidae; genus Eimeria; species Eimeria praecox. Next base: position 336,794 of record OY986954.1, read on the forward strand.
AAACTGCTCCAACGTTGGAGAACCACGAGGTGGGCTTAAACGAAACGGAGAAGCCGCGGTTTCATACTGTTGCTGCTGCTGCTCTTGCTGTTGGGGACCATGCTCTTCACCACCGATGGCACCTTCAGACGCTCTTGCCAACAACCTCTTCTTGAGCGGCAGCTCCCGTTCGTCGCCAGCACGTGAGTCACCAGAATGCGAACTGGCGTTCTCATCCTGCTCCCCTTCATCACTAGAGATGCCACAAACATCAATTGAAGCATCACTGTCTTCCGCTTCGGCCAGCCTGCGACTCCGAAGGCCCTGGACAGCACGTTTCCTGTAAGCGCGCGAACAGACGAAAATAAGCACTGCAATTGCGGCTACAGAAGCTAATGCTGCCAGAAAAACACGCAGACATGGGGCAGAACGACTGGCTTTGGGTCCCAAGTACCCCCTTCGAGCAAATATCGATCCCTCCTTCGGCAGCTCTGAAGAGGCAAAGATTGATTCACCACATGGATTTGCATTTTCCTGAAATATATTATGCCGCTTCGGCATTTGGCCCCAACTCTAAAGTGTAAAGGTCGAAGCCATAAGCCATACGATCTCCGACACTCAAAATGCTTGCGCGGCAGCTCAGGACGCACTGCAGTCTTCCACCACGCCCACAGGAACTGGGTTCAAAATTGTGGCTGCTTAATATTGTAGCTTTTTTCTGTGGTACAACGAATGAGAATTAGTCCAGTTCAGAGCAAAGGGGTGCATGAATTATTTCCAGGAAGAGGATTCCGGCGACGTTGCGGCATCGGCGCTCCACCAGGGCATAAAAGGGTCGGCATATGCGGCAGCATCGGCTGAAATATGAAGATGAAATGGAAAGAAAATAAAATTTGTATGGAGCTCTTGTTAAGTTGGTCTACAAGCGGGCGTGGGGATATTCAACCGCGGCCCTCGCCTGCATGCCATGCTCAATCTTCAAAGTCAGGCCGCGATCGCAGTGATTCGTCTGCCTCCCTTAGGCCAGGTGCTAAGCCACTACACTAAAAGCATTACTTCTACTTCCTAAGAGATTTACTTGTAAACAGCACCTATTGCGAAGCATTAATCTCCTTTGTTGTGGACGGAACTTAGCGAAATGTGCATCTCAGCATGGCAACCTATCACCCAATGACGACACTGCCAGAACGATTGCAGTGAAGTTCATTGAAAGCCACTCATATCTGCTATTACTCCCACATTTGGCCTCATCTGAGGTTTTTGTTGTAACTAACAGCGGCATGCAGGGGAAAATGAACAGTGTGTCGGGGTGCGCGTAGCTCCGTCGTATCGCCTCTGCAGCGCGCGAGCACTAAAATGGTGCACAAGCTGGGCTGTTTGAAGACAAATAATAATGGGAGTACTGAAAACTATTATTATAAATAAAGCAATCAATATTAGGATGAAATTAGGCAATTTAGAGCCCAGAAAACTCTGCAGCTGCTCTGCAGGTGGGGATTGGCTGTGAGACTGTCACCGCAGCCGAGGCGTTCAACTGCAAGGGATCATCAGATCATTATTAATACCCTCCTCATTGCAAAGGATTATAACAGTACCACGATAATTTTGATATTTAAGCTCAATTTTTGAGCTAGACGCTGAGTGCAGCGTCCGCGTGAGGATATGCACCTACGTGGTATACGCAGGGCTGTAGTAGTTGCAGCTGAGAGCACTGCTCACAACTGCCTCCATCCGTCACCAGACCGCCAATAAGCATTCCCCTGTGCTCCACCTGCAAATATCTTTTCAACATGCGTATCTTCTGAGCAAATAAATTTGTATGGAATCGAATCAAATTTCATAAGCCATTTAAACAGAAATTGTAACTCTCTCTGCGGACTCCACCAGCTATCTATTTTCGATGTGGGGTCCTCCTGCAGGTCTCTGTGTACGTGTACTACGAGCGCACGAAATAGTCAACCTGAACGTACTTCTCTTCGAAACTTTCATATATTACCTTTCACGCCTCAGCTGCTACGGGCGTTGCTTCATTTGCATTGACTTCCTTGCACATTACGATTGGTCCCCTTACTACCGATCGATCTACCGATCGATCCTCGCACGGCTGTTCTGACGCATGTCGATACCCAAACCTTTCATAGGAAACTTAAGCATATACTAGAGTGGCTTGTACCTAATCCCCTGCGGACCATTCGCATCTATCTACCCACAACTTCCAATGCAAGTTCGCCCGAGTGCTCCGTCAAAGATTGTGCGGCATGGGTGGGCGTAGCTGAATATTCCCTGAGAAACCCCCAATGTCACCCAGTAGGCTACGAAATCAGAGCTACTGCAGCGTTCCCGCCCCTTCTCATCCCTACTCCGGTGCTACCCAGTGCCGTGCTCGCGATCGCATAGCTTGTGAAGTTCTAGCAGGCATTGAGCTTCTAATATTGTTCCGGATTTGAACTATCTTTAGAGCTAAGACACCTAATTGCCCCAAGCGCACAACTGTTGATGCTGAAGCTTCGAAATATACGACCGGTTACACAACTCGCTAGCTAACCCACGCACGTTCTGAACAGTAACGCACAACTGTTGATGCTGACGCTTCGAAATATACGAACGATTACACAACTCGTTAGCTGGCCCATGCACGTCCTGAACAGTATTATGTCTCCCAGTGCGTACGTGCTTATTTCCTTGTGCACGTTACCTGCTGGACACCACTGAAGTGCTGAACAACTACCTACGATGCGGTTGCATGCATCAAAGAAGGTAGTGGGTACGGTTGCATGCAGTTTTCCTGGCTTGGCGGTAGGGGCAGCAAGCTGTGCTACAAACCAGCAGGCCCCCTCTGCAACAAGAGTTCTCGATCTTAGCAGATGATCGTCGTGGGTTACAATAAAATCAAAGTACTAAACACCAGAGTTGGCCCCAACCCTATACGCAAGCCCCTTCTGGTGAATGCACGAACATTGCACATAATCGTTACACACCTTATTTGCCCATGGTAGCCAGCTTGCACGCTAGCAAAAGTGGATGTACTGGCTACAGGCATACAATGCTTCAGGCACGCCATAGGATGCAAGCACTGCTCCACTGAAGCCCTCTTCTTTGAGATTAGGCTCCTGCGAAGCACTTGCCACTGGACCTCGCGTCCATCGTGTCCTCTACAGGCGCTCCGCTTCGCTGAAGCCACAGTACCCGCAGCACACGAAAATGCGTGAGTCGGTGAAATGCATGCGGCACTCCTGGGATGCTTGCATCCTTGCAGTGCCGCTGTAAAAAGTGCTTTCAGGCCTTGTGCCACTCATTCAAATCCCGGAACGCCAGAAACGCATCCGAGTCCACCTGCTGCTCACGCAGCTCAGCGCAATGATGAAAATGGCAGCCAAAGCCCTGTTGCTTCTATAGCAGCAAGTTTCGTTTGCTTTATCTTACTGGCGTACACTGTTTGCCCTCCGTCCATATCCGGGCGGAAGCACTCCAATTTCAAAAGGAGTTATGCTGGAACTGAGTCCCTACTAACGCGTCCTTCGGCCTAAATTCTTGAAAATTGTATCCGTCAGCTTCGCGAAAGAATCAAAAGAAATCACGGTATTAGCAGCCGACAGCGAGTTCAGACAGGTGCGCATAGGACAAATTGTTTGTCATGGTAAAAATATAAGGGTGCCGCTTTTCTTCGTCTTCCTCTTCTTCCACTAAGGGCACGAGAAATCCGCACATCCGGCAAGAGGCGTTACGATCCCTTGGTAAAACGCAAGTCGTCCATTCTCCAGGGATCGAAGTCGCGGCCTTTGAAATATTTTGGAGAATTCGGCAAGCAGAAGAGCATCCGCTTTATCCGCAAGAGGTCTTCGGGGTCTGGCCTTTTCCCCATCTTGAGTACTTGTATTGCCCAGCTCAACTCCTGGCATCGATATGAGGCGAAGTGCTCTCGCCCTACGAAGGTTCGCCGGTGGGCTGGAACGGGTGCAGTGTGGCTAATCGCATTTGTGAACGGCTGCCAATACGCATTTTCTGGTATCTGCCCTAGAACTGTCAGAATGGAAACCACAGCATCCAGCACGAGGAAACGCAACCCCAAGCGCGTCACTGCATAGGCGGGCTTCGCATTTGAGAGGTCGTAACGTTGATGGTGGATTCCGTGCGCTATCAGAATTCCTGCTAGTTGCGCCAGCTCCTCCACCTCACCAGCACCCAAGCGCTCCCGCGACAGCAGCTCATGGGCCTTCTGTAGCGCCACCACTGGGTACAACATCCCGGACCGCCTGATCACGGCTCGCCAAAAGTCAACCCAGAAGGCAGGTGGGCCAGTCCCCTCTGCAAGCCTCGGCAAGCGCACAAATGGATGCTCCGATATATCGGGGTGAACAGTATCATGCATCTGTGGGCCCTCAGAATTCGAGAGAGCTCCGGATACAGCGGAACCTGCTTCTTCTCGTGCTCCTCGTGCATCATCAGCAGGGCCTCTAGTCAGTAAAGCTGTCAGGAGAGGCATGTCTGTGCTTCTGCCTTCTCCGCTTCTCATCGATGCAGCAGAGGACCCGTCAGCATAAGGCCACTCACGCTGAGCTGCTCCGCTTCCTGCTGCAACACCTGCAGAGGGACCTGAAAAGGCTTCATCCTTTAACTCTCCTGCAGCATCAGGAGCTGCAGCAGGAGCTGCTACTGGGAGTCCCGCGATCGTTTGCAGGCTGGCACCCTTGGACGTAGAAGCGCCCGCAGCAGCAGCAGGAGGAGAGACCTGCAAGGCTCGTCGCAAGGCAGTTAGATGAGGCATGTCAGGCCTTGTAGAACCAAGATCAATCCATTCTTCCGGCAAATACCCCCTAGGCGGACCGCCATCATGAAACGGCCGATGCTGTCGGGACTCCGGCAGCTCAAGTTCCTCTTCGTGCTTCCGCTTCCGCCTCCCCTCAAGAGCTTTATGCTGCTGCTCGCGCTCCTCCTCTGACGTCACCTGCTGCTCCTGGTGTTGTATCGAGGGCTGCTGCCACTGCTGCTGATACTGCATTGCTGGCAGAGGCTCCTCCTGTGGAAACAGGCGCGACTGTGCCTCCTCTTGCAGCAGCATCTGCTGCTGCTGATGCCAAGCCCCTTGATCCCAATACAAGTGTTGCCAATAATGGAAATGCTGCTGCGGCTGCTGCTGCAGCCCCGGCTGAGCCTGCTGGAAGAAGAGCTGGTGCTGCAGCTGATAGTCGTACCATTGATGCACCCCTTCCGACTGTGGCTGCCGCCTTCTATACGGCACAAACGCGCTTCTGCGTGCACCTGAGGCAAACCCTCCATCACCATGTTGGATGGGGTGAAGATCCAGCAGTTCTGTGGCTCCGTTGAGCTGTATGGGCATTTGCATTTCAGCCGGCTGCAGGGGGCTGTGAACTGGAGGGGCTGAGGGGAGAAACTGCTCCGACGTTGGAGACCCACGAGGTGGGCTTAAACGAAACGGAGAAGCAGCGGTTTCATACTGCTGCTGCGGCTGCTCTTGCTGTTGGGGACTACGCGCTTCACCACCGATGCCACCTTCGGCCACTCTTGCCAACAACCTCTTCTTGAGCGGCAGCTCCCGTTCGTCGCCAGCACGTGAGTCACCAGAATGCGAACTGGCGTTCTCATCCTGCTCCCCTTCATCACTAGAGATGCCACAAACATCAATTGAAGCATCACTGTCTTCCGCTTCGGCCAGCCTGCGACTCCGAAGGCCCTGGACAGCACGTTTCCTGTAGGCGCGCGAACAGGCGAAAATAAGCACTGCGATTGCGGCTACAGAAGCTAATGCTGCCAGAAAAACACGCAGACATGGGGCAGAACGACTGGCTTTGGGTCCCAAGTACCCCCTTCGAGCAAATATCGATCCCTCCTTCGGCAGCTCTGAAGAGGCAAAGATTGATTCACCACATGGATTTGCATTTTCCTGAAATATATTATGCCGCTTCGGCATTTGGCCCCAACTCTAAAGTGTTAAGGTCGAAGCCATAAGCCACACGATTTCCGACACTCAAAATGCTTGCGTGGCAGCTCAGGACGCACTGCAGTCTTCCACCACGCCCACAGGAACTGGGTTCAAAATTGTGGCTGCTTAATATTGTAGCTTTTTTCTGTGGTACAGTAAATGATAATTACTTCAGTTCAGAATGAAGCAGTGTATGAAGCGTTTCCAGCGAGGAAAGGATTCCTTGCAGGCTGAGGCGTCGATAGGTGGCCCCACCAGCGCATAAAAGGGTTACCCGATGCGGCTATATCAGCTAAAACATGAAACTGAAATGCAAGTCAAATAACATTCAAGCTGGAATTACAGTCAAACTGGTCTGCAAACGGTCCTGTGGATATCAATAATGGTATCGCCTTGCCCTGCTTGCCATTTGAGAATCGGGCGGCACTCTCTGCTGCCCGTTTGATAACCTGCGACTGGAGGCTAACTGGGTTGTCAAAAATCATTACTTCTGCTTCCTAAGCGATGTATTTGTAAACCGCGCCTATTGCGAAGCATTAAATCCCTTTGTTGAGGACGGAACACCGTGAAACTGGCGTCTCAGCAAGGCAATCAATCGGCCAACGAAGATACTGCTAAAACGACTACATTAAAGCTCATTGAAAGCTCACAACATCTCTTATTAACCCAATAATTGGCTTAACTTGTCTCATGCCGTAGATAACAGCGGCATGCAGCGGAAAATGAACCATGCGAAAGGGAGCACCCGCCTTCATCCGACTCCAGACCACCGGTAGGCATAGATGGACCTGTGCTTTGACATATTTGTTCAACATACGAATCTTCTGAACAAATAAATTTGTCTTATATCGAATCCAATTTTATAAGAGTCATTAAAACTCAAGTTGTAGGACTTCATGACGATTATGTCTAGAGGTGTCGTCCTCGTGCAAGTCTGTGTAGATGAAACACGAGTGTGAGAGACAGGCAACACGAGTGCAGCACGGACTGATGCAGGATGCCTTTCTCTTCGAAACATCCATAGTTTACCTTCCATATGTCAACTAACTGCAGCTTAACTTCATCTCTTCTACCTCCCTCGCGTCTTGCAGGTTGTTCACTTCCAGCCGATAGTTGCTCGCACGGCTGCTCAGGGACTTGTGCCTACTCGCTGCTTATCTTTTGCATATGTACACCCACCATGTCCAAGCCAAACTTACAAATATACTGGATTGCCTTATGACCCGCCCTCTGCTTACCATTCGCATCTGTAGACCCATAACTTCCAATGCAAGTTCGCCCGAGTGCTCCGTCAAAGATTGTGTGGCACGGGTAGGCGTAGCTGAATATTCCATGAGAAACCCCCAGTGTCACCCAGTAGGCTACGAAATCAGAGCTACTGTACCGTTCCTGCCCCTCCTCATCCCTACTAAGGTGCTACCCAGTGCCGTGCTCGCGATCGCATAGCTTGTGAAGTTCTAGCAGGCATTGAGCTTCTAATATTGTCCCGGATTTGAACTGTCTTTAGAGCTAAGCCACATAATTGCCCCAAGCGCACAACTGTTGATGCTGAAGCTTCGAAATATACGAACGGTTACACAACTCGCTAGCTAACCCACGCACGTTCTGAACAGTAACGCACAACTGTTGATGCTGACGCTTCGAAATATACGAACGATTACACAACTCGCTAGGTAGCCCATGCACGTCCTGAACAGTATTATGTCTCCCAGTGCGTACGTGCTTATTTCCTTGTGCACGTTACCTGCTGGACACCACTGAAGTGCTGAACAACTACCTACGATGCGGTTGCATGCATCAAAGAAGGTAGTGGGTACAGTTGCATGCAGTTTTCCTGGCTTGGCGGTAGGGGCAGCAAACTGTGCTACAAACCAGCAGGCCCCCTCTGCAACAAGAGTTCTCGATCTTAGCAGATGATCGTGGTGGGTTACAATAAAATCAAAGTACTAAACACCAGAGTTGGCCCCAACCCTATACGCAAGCCCCTTCTGGTGAATGCACGAACATTGCACATAATCGTTACACACCTTATTTGCCCATGGTAGCCAGCTTGCACGCTAGCAAAAGTGGATGTACTGGCTACAGGCATACAATGCTTCAGGCACGCCATAGGATGCAAGCACTGCTCCACTGAAGCCCTCTTCTTTGAGATTAGGCTCCTGCGAAGCACTTGCCACTGGACCTCGCGTCCATCGTGTCCTCTACAGGCGCTCCGCTTCGCTGAAGCCACAGTACCCGCAGCACACGAAAATGCGTGAGTCGGTGAAATGCATGCGGCACTCCTGGGATGCTTGCATCCTTGCAGTGCCGCTGTAAAAAGTGCTTTCAGGCCTTGTGCCACTCATTCAAATCCCGGAACGCCAGAAACGCATCCGAGTCCACCTGCTGCTCACGCAGCTCAGCGCAATGATGAAAATGGCAGCCAAAGCCCTGTTGCTTCTATAGCAGCAAGTTTCGTTTGCTTTATCTTACTGGCGTACACTGTTTGCCCTCCGTCCATATCCGGGCGGAAGCACTCCAATTTCAAAAGGAGTTATGCTGGAACTGAGTCCCTACTAACGCGTCCTTCGGCCTAAATTCTTGAAAATTGTATCCGTCAGCTTCGCGAAAGAATCAAAAGAAATCACGGTATTAGCAGCCGACAGCGAGTTCAGACAGGTGCGCATAGGACAAATTGTTTGTCATGGTAAAAATATAAGGGCGCCGCTTTTCTTCGTCTTCCTCTTCTTCCACTAAGGGCACGAGAAATCCGCACATCCGGCAAGAGGCGTTACGATCCCTTGGTAAAACGGAAGTCATCCATTCTCCAGGGATCGAAGTCGCGGCCTTTGAAATATTTTGGAGAATTCGGCAAGCAGAAGAGCATCCGCTTTATCCGCAAGAGGTCTTCGGGGTCTGGCCTTTTCCCCATCTTGAGTATTTGTATTGCCCAGCCCAGCTCCTTTCCTCGAAACAACGAAAAATTCGGTCGGCCTACGCAGGTTTGCCGTTGAACCAGCGTGGGAGCTGCGTGGTTAACAGAATCCGTGAAGAACTGCCAATACACCTCTTCGGGTTTCTGCTCAAGAACTATCAAGGTGGAAACCACAGCATCCATCACGAGGAAACGCAACCCCAGACGTGAAACTGCGTAGCTGGGCTTAGTATTTGTAAGGTCGTGACGTTGATAGTGCATCGCGTGCGCTATCAGCATTCCTGTGAGTTGCGCCAACACCTTCAACTCAGCATCGCACAAGACCTCCCGCGACAGCAGGCTATGGACTTTCTGCAGCACCACCGCAGGGTTCACCACGCTGGACCGGGTTGTCAAGGCCCGCTTGAAGTCAACCCTATAGGCAGGTGGGCCAGTCCCCTCTGCACGTCTCGGCAAGCGCACAAACGGATGTCCCGATATATCGGGGTGAACAGTATCACGCATCTGTGGGCCCTCAGAATTCGAGAGAGCTCCGGATACAGCGGAACCTGCTTCTTCTCGTGCTCCTCGTGCATCATCAGCAGGGCCTCTAGTCAGTAAAGCTGTAAGGAGAGGCATGTCTGTGCTTCTGCCTTCTCCGCTTCTCATCGATACAGCAGAGGACCCGTCAGCATAAGGCCACTCACACTGAGCTGCTGCGCTTCCTGCTGCAACACCTGCAGAGGGACCTGAAAAGGCTTCATCCTTTAACTCTCCTGCAGCAGCAGGAGCTGCAGCAGGAGCTGCTACTGGGAGTCCCGGGAGCGTTTGCAGGCTGGCACCCTTGGACGTAGAAGCGCCCGCAGCAGCAGCAGGAGGAGAGACCTGCAAGGCTCGTCGCAAGGCAGTTAGATGAGGCATGTCAGGCCTTGTAGAACCAAGATCAATCCATTCTTCCGGCAAATACCCCCTAGGCGGACCGCCATCATGAAACGGCCGATGCTGTCGGGACTCCGGCAGCTCAAGTTCCTCTTCGTGCCTCCGCTTCCGCCTCCCCTCAAGAGCTTTACGCTGCTGCTCGCGCTCCTCCTCTGACGTCACCTGCGGCTCCTGGTGTTGTATCAAGGGTCGCTGCCACTGCTGCTGATACTGCATTGCCGGCAGAGGCTCCTCCTGTGGAAACAGGCGCGACTGTGCCTCCTCTTGCAGCAGCATCTGCTGCTGCTGATGCCAAGCCCCTTGATCCCAATACAAGTGTTGCCAATAATGGGAATGCTGCTGCGGCTGCTGCTGCAGCCCCGCCTGAGCCTGCTGGAAGAAGAGCTGGTGCTGCAGCTGATAGTCGTACCATTGATGCAACCCTTGCCACGGTGGCCGCACCATCCCCAACCCCCCATAGGCGCTTGGCCGTGCACCTGAGGCAAACCCTCTACCATCATGCTGGATGGGTTGGAGATCCAGCAGTTCTGTGGCTCCGTCGAGCTGTATGGGCATTTGCATTTCAGCCGGCTGCAGGGGGCTGTGAACTGGAGGGGCTGAGGGGACAAACTGCTCCGACGTTGGAGACCCACGAGGTGGGCTTAAACGAAAAGGAGAAATAGCGGTTTCATACTGTTGCTGCGGCTGCCCTTGCTGTTGGGGACTACGCCCTTCACCACCGATGCCACCTTCGGCCACTCTTGCCAACAACCTCTTCTTGAGCGGCAGCTCCCGTTCGTCGCCAGCACGTGAGTCGGCACTACGCGAACCGGAGCTCTCACCCTGCTCCCCTTCATCACTAGAGTTGCCACAAGCGTCGACTGAAGCATCACTGTCTTCCGCTCCGGCCAGCCTGCGACTCCGAAGGCCCTGGACAGCACGTTTCTTGTAAGCGCGCGAACAGACGAAAATAAGCACTGCAATTGCGGCTACAGAAGCTAATGCTGCCAGAAAAACACGCAGACATGGGGCGGAACGACTGGCTTTGGGTTCCAAGTACCCCCTTCGAGCAAATATCGATCCCTCCTTCGGCAGCTCTGGAGAGGCAAAGATTGATTCACCACATGGATTTGCATTTTCCTGAAATATATTATGCCGCCCCGGCATTTGGCCCCAAGTCTAAAGTGTTAAGGTCGAAGCCATAAGCCACACGATTTCCGACACTCAAAATGCTTGCGTGGCAGCTCAGGACTCACTGCAGTTTTCCACCACGCCCACAGAAACTGGGTTCAAAATGGTGGCTGCTTAATATTGTAGCTTTTTTCTGTGGTACAGTAAATGATAATTAGTCCAGTTCAGAGTGAAGCAGTGTACGAAGCGTTTCCAGCGAGGAAAGGATTCCTTGCAGGCTGAGACGTCGATAGGTGGCCCCACCAACACATAAAAGGGTTAGCCTTTGAGGCTATATCAGCTAAAATATGAAAATGAAATGGAAAGCAAGTTAAATTCGAATGGAGCTCTTGTTAAGCTGGTCTACAAACGGTCCTGTGGATATCATTCAATCGTAGCCCTCGCCTCCATGCCATGTTCAGGCTTCGAAGTCTGACGGCAATCGCAGTGGTTCGTCTGCCCGCTTTACACCAGGAGTTCAATGAATGGCCTAAAAGCATTACTGCTGCTTCCTAAGCGATGTATTTGTAAACCGCGCCTATTGCGAAGCATTAAATCCCTTTGTTGAGGACGGAACGCCGTGAAACTGGCGTCTCAGCAAGGCAATCAATCGGCCAACGAAGATACTGCTAAAACGACTACATTAAAGCTCATTGAAAGCTCACAACATCTCTTATTAACCCAATAATTGGCTTAACTTGTCTCATGCCGTAGATAACAGCGGCATGCAGCGGAAAATGAACCATGCGAAAGGGAGCACCCGCCTTCATCCGACTCCAGACCACCGGTAGGCATAGATGGACCTGTGCTTTGACATATTTGTTCAACATACGAATCTTCTGAACAAATAAATTTGTCTTATATCGAATCCAATTTTATAAGAGTCATTAAAACTCAAGTTGTAGGACTTCATGACGATTATGTCTAGAGGTGTCTTCCTCGTGCAAGTCTGTGTAGATGAAACACGAGTGTGAGAGACAGGCAACACGAGTGCAGCACGGACTGATGCAGGATGCCTTTCTCTTCGAAACATCCATAGTTTACCTTCCATATGTCAACTAACTGCAGCTTAACTTCATCTCTTCTACCTCCCTCGCGTCTTGTAGGTTGTTCACTTCCAACCGATAGTTGCTCGCACGGCTGCTCAGGGACTTGTGTCTACTCGCTGCTTATCTTCTGCATATGTACACCCACCATGTCCAAGCCAAACTTACAAATATACTGGATTGCCTTATGACCCGCCCTCTGCTCACCATTCGCATCTGTAGACCCATAACTTCCAATGCAAGTTCGCCCGAGTGCTCCGTCAAAGATTGTGTGGCACGGGTAGGCGTAGCTGAATATTCCCTGAGAAACCCCCAGTGCCACCCAGTAGGCTACGAAATCAGAGCTACTGTACCGTTCCTGCCCCTCCTCATCCCTACTAAGGTGCTACCCAGTGCCGTGCTCGCGATCGCATAGCTTGTGAAGTTCTAGCAGGCATTGAGCTTCTAATATTGTCCCGGATTTGAACTGTCTTTAGAGCTCAGCCACATAATTGCCCCAAGCGCACAACTGTTGATGCTGAAGCTTCGAAATATACGAACGGTTACACAACTCGCTAGCTAACCCACGCACGTTCTGAACAGTAACGCACAACTGTTGATGCTGACGCTTCGAAATATACAAACGATTACACAACTCGCTAGGTAGCCCATGCACGTCCTGCACAGTATTATGTCTCCCAGTGCGTACGTGCTTATTTCCTTGTGCACGTTACCTGCTGGACACCACTGAAGTGCTGAACAACTACCTACGATGCGGTTGCATGCATCAAAGAAGGTAGTGGGTACGGTTGCATGCAGTTTTCCTGGCTTGGCGGTAGGGGCAGCAAACTGTGCTACAAACTAGCAGGCCCCCTCTGCAACAAGAGTTCTCGATCTTAGCAGATGATCGCCGTGGGTTACAATAAAATCAAAGTACTAAACACCAGAGTTGGCCCCAACCCTATACGCAAGCCCCTTCTGGTGAATGCACTAACACTGCACATATTCGTTACACACCTTATTTGCCCATGGTAGCCAGCTTGCACGCTAGCAAAAGTGGATGTACTGGCTACAGGCATACAATGCTTCAGGCACGCCATAGGATGCAAGCACTGCTCCACTGAAGCCCTCTTCTTTGAGATTAGGCTCCTGCGAAGCACTTGCCACTGGACCTCGCGTCCATCGTGTCCTCTACAGGCACTCCGCTTCGCTGAAGCCATAGTACCCGCACACGAAAACGCTTGTAGACGCTAACCTGCCAGGACAAACATCCTTGCAGTGCCGCTGTAAAAACCGCTATCGGACCTTGTGCCACTCATTCAAATCCTGAAAGAAAGTTTTGAGCCCACCTGATGCCCATGCAACTCAGCGCAGTAAGGCAAGCAGCAGCCAAAGCCTTGTTACTTCTATCGCATCCAGTTTCGTTTGCTTTATCTCAGTGGCGTGGAGTGTTTTCCCTCCATTCACATTCCAGCGGATTCCCTCCAACTGAAAAAAAAGCTGGCGTTTTCAATGCGTTTTCAATTCTGGATCTATCGTGGCGTCCTTTAGGCGCACCTGTCGAAGCTGTCGATAACTGTCTCCTTCAACTGCGCGAAAGGGTCATACGGTAACAGTAACAGCAGGCAATCGCTGATAACGGTAAGCTGGCGCAGCTTAATTTCGTGTCTGAAACACAAATTTGTACATTTTCCTTCTCCATCAAAGTCGGCCCAAAACCCGCATATTCAGCTAGGAACGCTAAGGCCCATCGCTGGCACTGGCGTCACCCTTCCTCCAGAGTTCGAACTCTATTGATCTAAAGCGCGCAGGAGATGATGGCATGCAGAAGAGCATCCGTTTAATCTTGATGAGCTCTGCCGGCCTCGGCCTCCTTCCAGTCTTTAATACTCGTATTGCACTGCTCAGATCCTGTGCCAGAGAGTAGAAGAAATTCGCTCTCGGTGAGTAGTTTATCCTTTCGGTAGTAAAGGGCGCGCTGTGAGCAATAGAAGCTGTGAAGCGCTCCCAAAGGGCAGGGTCTGGTGTCTGCCCAAGAACAATTAAGGCGGAAACTACTGCGTCCAACAGGAGAAAGCGTATCGCTAGCCGTTCAACTGCACGGTAGGTATGATGTTGAGCCACGTCTTGTACTTCATAGTGCATCCCGTGCCTGACCAGATTTTCTGCTGCCTCTGCCAACTCACTCAAGTCAATCGGAAGCAAGCGTTCCTTCAACAGTAACTCTTGGGCCCTCTGAAGATACGGTAGAGCGCTCCTCAACCCAGCCGGACCAGTCACGGCACGCTTGAAGTCAACCGAAGCCGAAATCGCAGACTGCAACATTAGTGGTTCCGGCAAGCGCACAAACGGGTGACTTAGCATAGCAGCAACCGTAGCATTCGGCTTCTCTAGCGGCTTGGCAATTCCCGAAGTCGATGTAGGTGCGGGTACGGCTGAATCTCCACCTGCTGAAGCAACAGGTGCTGCATTTCCAGCAGTTGCTCCTCTCTCCGCAACTGCTTTCTCAGAAGCTGATGGTACCCCTGGGCCTCTATTCCCATCACCAGTGAGTAAGCTAAAAATGGTCGGCACACCGAAGTTCCTGCCTTCTTTGCGTGGCGTTGATGCAGCAGACGACAAGCCAGCATAAGGGCGCTCAAATCCAGTTGCTGCGCTTCCTGCTCCAGACTCTACAGCGGGGCCTGCAGAAGCTTCATGCCGTGAAGCTCCTGCAGCATCAGCAGTAGATGCTGCGGCAACAGGAGCTGGTACAAATCCCTGAATCACCTGCCTGCTGAGTTCCTTGGACGTAGGGGAGCCTGTCACGCTAAAGTGCTTGGACATAGAGGGGCCTTTTACTCCGGCAAGCACTGCAGTCCCCTGCATTGCCTGTCCAGACGTGGCGGGCTGAGGCATATCAGATCTTGGAGACTCCGGCTCGATCCACTCTTCTGGCAAATACACCGACGGTGTATCAACAGGTTGCAACAGGCTTTGCTGCCTCTTCTCCGCTACCTCCAGCCCCTCTTGCCGCTTCCGCTTCTGATCTTCCCCCCGGCGTTGCTGTTCGCGCCCCTCTTGCGACGCCATCTGCTGCTCCGGCTGTTGCTGCTGCTGCTGCTGCTGCTCTTGTGTGTGCAACAGCTTCCGTTGCACATGCTTCTGCATCGACTGCTGCTGCACCTGCAGCTTAATCGAGTGGTGCTGCTCCTGCTGTTGAAGCAAATTATTCGGTTGCTGAGAACGACCCCCACGCCGATGCAGGCGCGGCCGCTTCCGCTGCTGATACAGCTCGCGGCCACCGAGCTGCCCGAGCTGCTGCTGGAGCTGGAGCTGAAGCTGCTGATGGTGCCGCCGCGTCCTTTGCAACTGTCGCTGCAGCCAGCGCACCTGTCGCTGCAGCTGCCTAACCTTCAGGGGGACTGTTTCAGCTGTACCTGAGGCAATATGTTCAACTTCTTGCTGATAAGGACGGAAACTCAGCAGTGTCATGGCTGCATCGAGCTGTGTCGGCGTTCCCAGTCGCGCCGACGAAAGTTCGCCTTGGAAAGGAAATAGCGAGGGGCCAATCTGCTCCGCATTTGGTGCCCCTTCAGTTGGAAACAAGCCTACAGCAGCTCCAGCGGGTTCTTGGCGATGCTGCTGCTCCTCTTGCTGCTGGGGATAATGACCTACAGCTCCAGTCTCTGCTTCAGCGACCCATGCCAGCAATCTCTTCTTAAGGGGCAGCTGACGCTCTCCCTCAGGAATCAAATTGGGGAAATCAGGACCTTGGTGATGCTCTTGATCCTCTTCATCATCAGAGCTGCCGCAAACGTCAAGCGCAGCATCACTGTCTTCGGAGCTGGCCAGCCTCCGGCTTCGAAGCGTGTGGACTGTGCGTCTCTTGTAATTACGGGAACAAAAGACGATGAGCACTGCAACTGTTGCGACGGAAGCTAAGGTTGAGAGAAGAACATGGGGATGCGAGACAGAACGATTGGCCTTAGGTCTCAAGCTCACCGATCGTGCAAAGATCGATTCCTCCGTTGGTAACTCCGGAGAGGCAAAGGCTGTTTCACCGATTGGTTTTGCATGATCCTGGCGGAATGTATGCCGCTCTGGCATTTGGCCGCAACTTTAAATTGTTAAAACCGAAGCCATGAGCTGCACAGTCTGCGACGACTGTGTGTGGGTGGGCATGCACTGCGGATTTCCACCACGCCCACCGGGTGTACCGAAGTTAGATGCTGTGGCCTTGTTATGTTGTGGCTTACATGTAAATTAGTCCAGCCATGCAAAAAACAGTGCATGAAATATTTCCGAAGGAGCGTGGGGACTCTGTAGGCTGTGAAACCGAAGGGAGCGCCACGAGCACGTAAGAGGGTAGGCTGATGCTAAGACAACGGCTAAAATAGTAAGGTGGAATGGCACACATAAAAGCCAAATGGAACTTTAATTACACGGAGCTTCAAACGGTCACGGGTATATCATTCACGCCTCGTCGCGCCTTGCATGTCTTGAGACCCGAAGACCTATTGCGGCGATTCGTCTGACTGTCCCAGCGCGAATTTACTAAGCCAAGAGCACTGTTGCTGCTAGATAAATGGTTCCGTTGTGCATATTACTTGTTATAAATCATTAATCCCCCTGCTGACAACTGAAATTGGCGGAAATAGCATCTCAGGATCATCTGCAAGGCAATCGCGCACCAGCGACAATGCTATTGCATATGCGCTAGAGTGCATTGAAAGTTCAATTCATTGATGAAAGCCCAGCGACTCCTTTTTTAATCCCACATATGCTTTATTTACACCTCCTGCGGTAAATAAAAACAGCGCGACACGGTAAATGAATGATACGACGTCATGCACACGGCTGCGTCTGCCACAAGTGTCAGCAATGCTCGTCGATGCCAGTAGTGTTCAGTTTTCTGTATGGACTGCATATGCGCATAACTGTACATAGATGGTGCAGCTAGAGTCAAGCCTATAAAGTAGCCATAAAGTGCCAAAAGGCTTGCATTATCGGGTTTAACTGTTTGAAAGGAGAACAGTAATGAAAACGATCTGATGACATCCCTGCAGGTGAACGCCCCGGCACCAGTGCCAGTCTCCTATTCAGCCGCCACCCGTGGGCCAGCTGCGGAGCACTCTGGCTTTAATTGTCTAATTTCAGCCCAGTGTTGATTGTTTAATTTCTCATAATAAATTTAGTTCTACCCTTATTAGAAGGGCCTCAAGTGGCCCAACTCGTGCACCATTGTGGTGGTCGCGTACTAGAGCACCAGCACCAGGAAACCAATAGACATATACACTCTTCTTTGAATGTACACTCCAACATAGCATATATGATGCTTCGCATTCATAGAGATCATTCATGGTGAAACTGTGAGGCATCAGGAAAAATGCATTCGCGATTCATATCCGATTGGCTCATGGGGCCCTCGACCATTTGGGGGTTTGGGTACAGCGCTGTGTTAAGTATACCACGAATACAGCACGGGTACAAGTTGAGCATCTTTCTTCTCGAATCCTTTTTATTCTACCGTCCACATCTCAAGTTTTACAAGTGAAGCTCACTTCATTTTGGGCCTCCTCATGCCATGTGGTTCACGCCTCCTGTAGAAGCTAGCACGGCGCTTTAGTGGCTTGTGGCCTATCCCCTGCATATAATTCTCATATTATAGACCTAGCACTTCCAATATCAATTATGCAGCCCGTCCTAGCTTGTGGGCACGCGCCGCTCCATTCTCCCCGCCATCCCCCGAAGTGTTCGCCGATAGGGCATTGGATGCTCGTGCAGCGTTCCGCCCCTAGCTAATCCTCACTGTGGTATTGCCAAGTTCCGGGGCTTGCAAAACATGCGAATTTCTATAGGGTGCGGATCTTGTGAAGTAGTTAGTGATTAGAACCGACTTTAGAGCTACAACACTCAACGATAAGCTCACAGTGGAATGCTTAATAGCCGATTAAGGCCTGGCAACCCTTAGCAGGATCTGAAGCCAGGCATCCATGTCTCAGGCAAGCCATGGCATGAAGAGGCCGCTTCACTAGTGTCCTACTTACGACCCTGCGCTGCGAAGCACTAGCCACTGGGGCTTGCGTCATTGGCATAGCCCAGGCGCATTGGGGAAGCCGCAGTGCCTGTGCACAAAAAGGCTTGCGAGCATTGGCATGTATGCATTAAAATCCCGTGTGCTGTGGGGCGCCTGCGCTATAGCTCGAGGCATGTCATTCCAATCCCGAAACGCCAGAAACGCCTACGAGCTGAGCCGATCCCTTACCCATCTGGCTCAGTCCCATAAAGGAAGAAGTAATCAGAGCTTCGTTGCTTCTCTTACCACACTGAACTACGCCTACTTAACGTCAGTTAGGTGCAATCTTCGCTCCGTTCATATTCGAGCAGGAGCGCCAAAACCAGGGGGAGGCTGCTATTTGAATTCAGTTTCTAGTGTAGCCTCATTTGGCTGAAACAGCTAATAATTTCATCCAGACGCCTGTCAGAAGGGTCAAATGCCGCCACGATACGGGCTGAAGATGGTCGAGGAAGGCAGGCGGCCACAGGATAAATGGTCTAATACCCGCCCCCTCAGCGAACTCAAACTTCCCACTCCACACAAGCTTACGCAAAATCGGCGCACCCAGTGGGAGGGACTAAGGCTAATCACGGTTGCGACGGTCATCCTGCCTCCACCTATCGTACTGCTTTTCTTTGAAGTGAGCAGGAGAGTACATCGAGCAGAATAGCAACCGCTTAATCCTAATGAGCTCTCCCGGACCCGGCCTCCTTCCCTTCTTTAATACTTGTATTGCCCTGTTCAAATCCTGTGCCAAACTGTAGGAGAACTTGGCTCGTGTTGTGTAGTTTACCTTTTCGTCAGGCTTGGGGGCGGTGTCGCCAACGGATTCTGTGAAGCTCTCCCAAACGGCAGGATCTGGTGTCTGCTCAAGAATTAGTAAGGTGGAAACTACAGCGTCCAGCAAGAGAAAGCGCGTCCCTAGCTGAAGAACTGCCCGGTAGGTCTGGCGACGCGACTGGCCTTGGTAATGAAAGCGCATTGCATACTGGATCAGCTCTTCTGCTGTTTCCGCCAACTCCTTCAATTCAGTAGGGAGCAAGCTTTCCTTCGACAGCAGGTCGTGCGCCTTTTGGAGCAACTCCACGATACCAGTCTGGCTAATCGCGCCGCACAGAGCTCGCCTAAAGTTAATCGAAATGCGATCCCGAGCCCCCAAATCAACTCGCTTAGGCAAGGCTACGAACGGGTGCTCTCTCAAACCAAGAGCCGCAGCATTCGCCGTCCGTAGCGCCTTAGTGGTCCCCGGAGCCCATATATATGCAGGTATGGGGAAACCTGTATTTCCCGAAGCTGCTCCTTTTCGAGAAGCTGATGCTCTCCCAGCGGCTGGTGCCTCCTCACCAGCTGCATTTGTCTGTGCATCTTCGCCTCTGGGACGAGCCAGTAAAGTAGAAAGGGCTGGCACATCCAAGTATCTGCCTCCTCCGCCTCTCGTCGGTGCAGCAGAGGGCGTGCCAGCATAACCCCAATTAGCCGCACTTGCCGCGATTCGTGCTCCAGACCCTCCTACATCGGGACCTGCATAAGCTTCATTCCTTAAAACTCCCGGGAAACCAGCAGCAGACGGTGTGACAGCAGGAACTCCTGGGAATCTCGGAGTCCACTGCATGCTAAAATCATTGTACATAAAGGGACCTTCTCCTGGACCAGCAGCAGGAAACTGCAACGCCCCTTGAGTGGTGGTGGGCTGAGGCATGTCCGAACTTAGAAAGCCCCCCTCAATCCAATCTTCCGGCAAATACCCCGAAGGCGGCTCAGAACGTTGTAGTGGCTGCTGCTGGCCCTCATCCTCCTGTAGGTCCCGCTCCCCTTGGTGCTTCTGCTTCTTCCCGTGTTGCTGTTCGCGCCCCTCTTGCGACGCCATCTGCTGCTCCGGCTGTTGCTGCTGCTGCTGCTCTTGGCTACGAAATATCTGCCCCTGTGGTTGCACTGCCTGATGCTGCTCCTGCTGAGCCCCAAATTGCCACTCATGCTGATGAAACAAATGCTGCTGTTGTTGCTGCCAATGCAGGTGCTGATAATGCTGTTGCGGTATCGGCATCTGCATTGGTTGCCCCTCCAGCTGTGGAAGCTGCAGCTGTTGCTGCTGCCAAAGCTGGCGCTGCCAATACAGGTCCAGGGACTGCTGCATATACATCACTTGCTCACGCTGCTGCTGCTGGAGCTGGAACTTAAGCTGCTGATGGTGCCGCTTCTCTCTCTGCAATTGCTTCTTTACCGACCGGACCTGTCGCTGCAGCTGCCTAACCTTCAGCGGGACTCTTTTAGCTGTACCTGAGGCAATATGTTCAACTTCTTGCTGATGAGGACGGGAACTCAGCAGTGTCATGGCTGCATCGAGCTGTGCCGGCGTTCCCAGTCGCGCCGACGAAAGTTCGCCTTGGAAAGGAAATAGCGAGGGGCCAGGCTGCTCCGCATTTGGAGCCCCTTCAGTTGGAAACAAGCCTACAGCAGCTCCAGCGGGTTCTTGGCGATGCTGCTGCTCCTCTTGCTGCTGGGGATCATGACCTACAGCTCCAGTCTCTGCTTCAGCAGCCCATGCCAGCAATCTCTTCTTAAGGGGCAGCTGATGCTCTCCCTCAGGAATCAAATTGGGGAAATCAGGACCTTGGTGATGCTCTTGATCCTCTTCATCATCAGAGCTGCCGCAAACGTCAATTGAAGCATCACTGTCTTCGGAGCTGGCCAGCCTCCGGCTTCGAAGCGTGTGGACTGCGCGACTCTTGTAAGCACGGGAACAGAAGACAATGAGCACTGCAACTGCTGCGACGGAAGCTAAGGTTGCGAGAAGAACATGGAGATGCGAAACAGAACGATTGGCCTTAGGTCTCAAGTTCACCGATCGTGCAAAGATCGATTCCTCCGCTGGCACCTCTGTAGAGGCAAATGCTGGCGCGGCCCTCGGATTTGCATACACGCGGAGGATTCCTTGCCTCTCGGGCATTTGGCCGCAACTTTAAAATGTTAAAATCGAAGCCATGAGCTGCACAGCCTGCAACACTAGTATGCGCCCGCAGTTGGTCGGAATGCACTGCAGGCTATCACCAAAATAACCGAAAGTAGGTTCAAATGAAGCACGATTAGTGTGTTAGACTTGTTTTATTGCTATTGAAGAGATGCCGCGAATGAATATGGCTCTGGGTCGCAGGAATTCAATGCATGAAATACTTCCAACCGAGCGCGGAGACCATGTAGGCTGCGAAATCAGTACAGGGCCCCACGAGCACAAAAAAGAGTATACCGGTGTGAAAATCTTGGTAAAACTAAATATAATGGAAGGTAAGCAAAATTGAAGTGGAACTCAATTACTCTGAATTTTCAATGTTGGTGGGGATGCCATTCATCTGTCGCCGTCCCCTGCATGCCATGAGACAAGTCGAACTGCACTTGGAGCGATTTGTCGGGACTGCGTGGGATCCACTGCGGGTTGACTGAGTTAAAAGCACGATTGATACCTACTAAATGGTGAGTATGCTAGTTTTATTGATTGCAAATTATTAAATGCCACTGTTTAGGGCACGAACCTCCGAAATTCTATTCTGTGCAAGCACTCTAGCGGGAGTCCTCCCTGTTAGCCGTGGACTCTGGCGAGCTTCAATAAAGTCAAAGACTTAAAGAAGAAAAAAGGGTCTGCAAAAAATCAACCGAACTCCAGATGAGCCCCTTGGAATACTGGGCAGAACGGTCCTAGGGGGGCGGGGAGCTGGTTGTTAAATGGTGTAGAGGCGTGTGATGTTAGTGCTCATATCTCTGCTTACTCGGAGGCTGACTATGGAGAGCCTAGTAAATACCTAAAGACAGTCTGCACTACTGTCTAGAAGGCCAGCCCGCTTAGCGAAAGGATTAGTTGTGAGCGAACACGGGGCTGGCTTGCATCAGTGGCTGCAGCAAGGCGCGTTGCAACCCTGGACAGGTTTGCCCTTGTCCCCACCATCCCAGGGCCTTAGGCAGCTGTGCCCAGCTCTCCTGAAGGATGGACGGAAAGGCTAGCTGCTTTTTGCAAGCACTTTAAATCTTCGACTCTACTGCAGCTCGTGACGATCCGCAGTCCCCCGCTAATCTCGAGGACCCTCGTTACAACATGCTACACCCTCGCTAAGTGGGAGGTAAAATATGGGGCATTCGAGAGCTTACAAACCTAATTCAAGCCCTTGTTGAGGCCCTATTTTCCCCACACACAATGTTGCACCCAACTCCTCCTCCTAGTCGAGGGCCCCACGAGCCCCCTGGGTTGAGCGCCCAAGCAATCTCTCGTTGCGCCCACTTAAAGTTCTGAACAAAGGACTCCTATGAAATTAGGCTTGAGTGAAGACAGCCTCATTTGCTTTTAAAGTATGTACCTTCAAAACACAAAATCTCTCCAGTAGTTGATGCTCAGGTGACAAATGGCCTTTGGCGCCTTGGTGGCAGGTGGAGGCGTGTGCAGCTCACATCGCCAATTTGCTGTACACGCAGCTGCTATTCATCACAAGAAATGCAAATGAAGCAATATATGAAATCAACAACACAGATGCGGCGTTTTCAATGTGCCAATGCATTTCTCTGGGCAAAGCCATCTGTCGTCGTGCGATTGCCTTGGTGCGCGCGCATCAGCGCCAATTTTGCCGATTTCTTTCCTTAGGAAGGCCAGTGACTTCCAGCAAGTAAAATTAGAATCACCATTTAGCAAGCATATATCGAGGTTTTAATTCAGTCAATTAGGCCTGGGTGTCAAGCGGTCAAACGAGTCGCGCCACGGGCAGCCCGACTTCCGTGGTCTCCTGGTATGCAGGGAACGGCGACGAATGAAGTTCCCTACGGACGTCAAAAGTTCATTGTAGTCGAATTACACTTGAACCTGACTTGTTTTTCATTCTTAATATTTGTTACGTCTCTGTTGCTGCACCAACCGGCCCGTCTTTTCTCTTGTGGGGTCTTTTATTGCTTACGCCGAGTCAGCACTCCTCGGGGAAATTTCCATTTTTCATGCATTCCTTTGTTCTGAGCTACACTCATCTTCTTTCGCTGCACAATTTTGATGAACAATAATAGAATTTGAAAATACGTCACATCCATTATCTGAAGGTCCTCGCGGAGGGAGGGGTGGAAGTCCGGGCTGCTTACTCAGCCACAGCTGATACGCGCTGCAGTTGTACATTTTGTGCTCATGGCTTCCACTTTATCGTTTTAAGGCTGTGGACAAATGCCCGAGTGGCACAATAATCCTCCGAACAATGCAACTCCGACCGCTGTGCCAACCTTCGCCCCGCCACATTTGCCGTCGGTGGAGTCTATCTGCGCTCGACCAGGCAGTTTGAAAATCAAATCCAGTCGTTCCGCTCCATGCCTGCGCGTTTTTTTGGCAGCCTTAGCCTCCGCCGCAGCAGTCGCAGTGCTTGTTTTTTTCTGCTCGCGCGTTTACAAGAGTCCCGTTGTCCAGGACCTTCAAAGCCGCAGGCTGGCCAGCGCGGAAGACAGTGATGGATCTCTAGACATTTGCAGCAACTCTGGTGATGAAGAGGAGAAGAAAGATAGCCCTGATGCCCGTATTTCTAACCTTCCTGGTGGCGAGGAGTGGAGGTCGCCGCTTAAGAAGAGATTATTGGCAAGAGCGGCGGGGAGGGGGACTGGTGGTGAAAGTCGCCATCCCCAGCAGCAAGAGCAGCCGCACATACACCAAGAAACACCTGCAGCTCCGCTCGGCGTATATCAAGTTCAGACAGACCCAGGGCTGGAACAGGGTGCCCTCGCGCAGCTTCCTGTTCGCGACCCCATGCCTTCTGCGCAAATGAGGACGCCGATAGAACTCGATGCAGCAGCAGGATTGCTCAATCTTCGTCCTTATGAGCGTGCCGGTTTGCATGGTGCTCCGGTTGTAAGGCACGATGTTCCCCTGGACGTGTGGGAGCTGCACGAAGAGCTGCGCCGAGTGCAGCGACAGGCGGAGGAGCTGGAGCGGCAGCTGCTTGGGAAGCTGCGGCACTGGCAAAAGGAGAGCGGCAACTATCCCCAGGAGGAACTGCTGGATATGCATCTGCAGAAAGAGCAGCACCTGCATGGGCCTAACCTACGCCAGTGGCAGCAGCAGCAGCAGCAGCGACAATCGTTGCTTCAGCAGTCAGATCGGCAGCAGCTGGCATTGGTTCAACAGCAGCGGCAGCAGCACTTGATGGACTTGATGCAACTGCAGGATAGGCAGCAGGCAATGCGTACGCAAAAGACGGAACAGGTAATGCAATATATGGAGCGGCGGCAGGAGATGCAACTGCAGGAGCGGCAAGCAACGCTGTTGTTGGAGCGCGAGCTGAAACACGAGGGAAGGAAGCGAAAGCGAGAGCACGACGATGGGCCGGAGCTACTTGAGGAGGCGGAGGAGCAGCAGGTGCAATCTGCTGTTCTGGCTTCGGCGTACTCCCCGGAAGAGTGGATTGAACCGGGCTCCCCAAGGTCTGCTACGCCTCAGCCCACCACCTCTCATGAGGCTTTGCAGTTTCCTGCTGCCCGAGCAGCAGGCTCCTCTACATCGAAGGGCATCAGCATGCAGGTGAATCGGGGATCCCCATTAGCTCCTCTTGCCGCACCTTCTACTGTTTCTGCTGCAAGAGTTTTACAAAATGAAGCTTCTGCAGGTCTGGCAACAGGGTCTGCAGCAACAAACGCCGAAACGGAGAGTGGGTGGCCTTTCACTTACCCATCCTCTGCGACATCGACGACAGGCGGGGAAAGCAGAACCGTACGATTATTGCCTAGTTTACTTACTGGTGGCATTTTTAAAGATGCAGGAACAGAACCAGAAGCACCACCAGGTTCCGATCTACCCCTATCTGTGCCGACAGAAGAAATTACGAACGTGAGAGGTGCGCGTGATTCAGTCCCTCAAAATATTTTAGAACACCCGTTTGTGCACCTTCCGAGACGAATAGTGGAGCAGCCTCCGAGTGGGTTTTTGGTTGACATGAAGCGCGCCGTGAAAATGCCTGGCAAGCGGCATGCCGTGCCGCTGCTGAGAAAAGCGCATGACCTGCTGTTGATGAGGTTTTTGGCTCCTTCTCACATGAAGGAGCTGGCGGAAGTAACAGAAGAACTGATAAGGCACGGGATGCTCTATCAGCAGCTCGACCTCTCACAGCACCTTACCTGCCGCGCGCTTGACAGACTGGGGATCCGTTTTCTCCTGCTGGATAGTGTGGTTTCGGCATTCATGGTTCTTGGGCAGGAACCAAGTTATGAGTATTGGAAGGTCTTCACAGAAGCCATTAGCCACGCTGTGCCCCCACCGACCGTACGGGGAAACTGCGAGGGGCGGTCATTTTTCTACACAGTTCTGGCTCAACAGCTCAGCTGGGCAATACAAGTACTGAAGACTGGAAGGAGACCGGCACCAGAACATCTCCTGAGGATCAAGCGGATGCTCTTCTGCTCGCGCTTTTCTCCTGACCGTATGAAGACCCCTGATTTCCTTCCTTGGAGGAAAGATGATTGCAGTGACACCGATGGGTATGCCTCGTTTCAGTAAAGTGTACGCGGATTTAGAGTAAAGTTTTGCGAAAGGAAGGGAAACTGATGAAAACGCGAAATTGTATTCTTGACATAGAAGCCATCTGTTAGTTGCTCCTAGGACTTCTGACTCTTTTGACTGGCTGACTGGTACAATTATTAACAGTGTCGGCCTAAACAAACTGGAGTAGCACCTATGTTCAAGAAGTACCTATTTGATTACTTGTGGTGTCTTGGCTCGAATATAGGCTGGGGGGAAACTTAGCGGGCTGAGTCCAGGGTGTCTCCGTGGGAATGTGCAGGTAGAAAATATGGCAATATTCCAGTACATAGGCAGTGAACTAATTGAACAAACATTAAGGAGCAAAACGCTTGCTTAGAGAGGCTGTGCTGCATCTGAGAGAAGATCTTCCGATGAATTTCCGCTGTGCGTATGACCGGGTGTAACCTGTGCTACCAGCAGCGGTGAGCCGAGGCGTGTTGCTGTCAATCCTCGCCTGCTTTGTAGATGAATTAGCCACGGACGATTCCCTTGATTGCTTCCTTTTCACCTACACAAAAGTTACGTTTATTCTGCCCCATATGGCCAATGTTGGTTACTCTAGTGCCACCTCGTAGTGCTGCGCACTACAGGAACTTTGCAGACAACTATAATAAATTGGACGGAACATAATGCAGTAAGGGAGGTAACGAAGTTTTATTACGTTTTCTCTTAGCACTGGGGTGCTTTGATATCTGGCGAGCTCTAAAGCGTGTCCTTTCGCGTTTCAGGATTTGAATGCAGTGGCTGCAGCTTAACGGGACGCAACAGCCCTACCGAGTGTTTCTGCATACACTCTGATTTGGAGACTCTTTTGCCAGCCAGCCCTGCTGATTCACCGAAGTGTCTAGGCGATGCCAACGAAGCGAGCAACTGTAGCAAATCCTTCGTTGAAGCGTAAAAACAAATACGACGACTTCGGTGAACTGGCACCTTGCTGTTATGGCCTGTGTGGATAACTGGTTGCCTGACACTGTTATGCACATTTGTTCTTGGCTGCAGGTTAGTTACCACGGGCCAAGAAGGTGTGTAACCAATATCTAGTGCTAGCCAAGCTTCAAACCCCGCCTTGGGTGTGGTTACGACTTGCCTTGCAGCAGGCCTTGTGACACGGTGCAGCTCACGGCGGGAAGCCTCCTTTCCGCCGCAGCGCCAGTGTACCGAGGCCCCTAGATGCTAAATGAGGACTGTAGCGAGGTGCAAAGACTAAATGAAAGCTTCTCCCAAAAGAAGCTGCCCTCTCATGCAGCATCCAGCCATCCTGAGCACATCGGTCCAACGGCGAGGCGTTAGTGGGGGGCGCATGATCATGCGAAGAGCTGTAACGCCTCTTGCTATAACTAGTGTTGCCGGACAGCCCCAAGTGCATGTGCAACCAATCCCGCGTTTGCTAAATGCGCTTCAGTCGTAGATAGAAGTGTAGACAGTTGTTACACACTTGGTTGGCCCTCCATGGTGAGGGTAGCAGCAAGTACGAAAACCAGCACCAAAGCGCAGATCAAGTGGCATCAACCCCCCCTCTCCCATATGCTGTGCATGTCCTCTTATGCCCGGTCGTCCACAAGGAAGAAACACAAGAAACCAAGAAGACAAAGCTGGCCAGCGCATCTGAGGATGCACCTGCAGTGTGCTGCCGTCCCGCGCCTCGTTGCTGCTAATTCGCACGCCCGCTTCCCGGCTGGTCAGGGACGGAACATGAGGCATTTTGGGCACGTCGCGGAATATCTGAGAGAGCACGCAACGACCCATCAAAATCAAAACCTGTCTGACCACAAAACCTGTCGTGCAGCTGTGCGGTTGGGGACGCGCTTCCTCCAGCTGGATGCTGTGGTTTCTGCGTACATAGTTCTCGGTCAAACGCCGGATCCTTATATGTGGAAGATCTTCACAGATGCAATTAGCCACGCGTCTCCCCCAATTGAAGTAAGGGGGGGCAGATCAAAGCAACAGACATTCTTCTCGACCCTGTGTCAGGAGCTCAGCACAGCAATACAACTGCTCAAGACGGGAAAGCGGCCAGCGCAGCAGACCTGCTGAGAATCAAAAGGATGCTCTTCAGCTTGCCTTTCTCTCCCCAGCGTTTTAAGTCAAGTGAATTCGATGCGTGGAGGGACGATGACCGCAGTCACGACGATGGGCGGTAGAGTTTCTTCCCGGAAACCCAGCTTTCGCGTGCACTTTGACGGCAGTATGTTCCATGAGCGAAACCCCCCTACTTATGCTGTTAACCAGCCACCTTCTGCTATTACCGTGACGAATTCTGACCCTTTCTACGGACTGGCGAATACGGTCACAAACATAATTTGGTGCATTAGACGCTGCAGTAGGAAATGAATACAAAGAAACACGCCTTTCTCAGTTGGAATGTTTCACCTCGACTCTGAAGGGAGCTGAGAGGCTGAGGAAATTAGAATGAAGCGAATGAAACTTCATACGTGATGAGAGGCGGCGACGATTATGTGTGATATTTCACTAAATGACGCTGGTGTTCTATCGGATGAGAAGCATCTCCGGCTTGCCGGGAATTGAATGACTAGTTCGAAATCTTAGCGCAGGCGTCGCCGCTCAGCTGCCAGGGTGTTTGTGCATACACGCCAGCTTGCACAGATCATTTCTTGAGTGGGCATTGAGGCTTCGACGAAGCGTTGGGGCGACGCTGATGGCACGAGGATCAGTTACAATTGCTTTGCAAGAGAGTAACAGCAAAAACGACGGCTTCAGGGAAACCGTGTTTTAATGCTATGCCGTGTAGGAAACATGGTTTATCTGACGCTGGCACAGGCATCTCTTCTTGTTTTCAGGTTGGCTACCGCGGGCCAAGACGACGTTTAGCAATTGCTTATGGTGTTAGTCCATTCGTTAGCAAGAGGCTCGGGCACATTTGCATGCAGAAATACCTTTTCGCAGGAGTTACCACTGCTCATACCAGGCCTCTTCCTCTGCGCAAAGTCCCCAGGCCCTTTGAATCACTATGTTCAGGGTACTTGGAGACTGCAGGGGAGCTCAGCTTCCTGTGTGTGCGGGGGCTCCTGTCTTTAGTATTTTGTTGCTACCGCAGCTCACGGTACTCCATGGCTGATGCCGAGGAATCTCGTTGCGAAGGGAGGCCTTTATTTGTAGGGCGTACTGCTGCAGCTTCTTGTCCAAGAGAAACCTGTATGCCCGGATGGCCAGGACTCATTTGATGCGCGCTCAAACGACGTTGGCAGTTGCTAAGCAATTTTTTGGCGCTCAGTAGACAGGTTGAATGCAGGTGAATCTGCATACACCAAGTTCAGACAGACAATGCTCCTGATGTTGCCAAAGCTACTCAATTATAAAGCTTTCCTTGGATTTCCTGCACTCTACAGTTTCGAGATTGTGGCAAAATAGTGTTGTAGCACCTAACATAGTTCACACCGATAACTATGCAACGAGCTGCACGCACTATTGAATTTTAGAGGCCTACCAGGCCTCCCAACATGCCACCACCACAGCAAAAATGAGGTAGAGGCAAGATTACACGAGCGGCGATCGCGTGGCGCACAATGGATAACCGTGGGCTTCCGGTGTGATATCGTCCGTGCCTGCCCAGTCAGTCTAGGATACTCTGCATGAACACTTTACGTGTTTTCATGCTGCGCATCTGTATGTGCGAAAGATGCCCAGAGAATACGCCCCAAACCCAAACAATATTGTGCTCATTAACACACCACAACCCTGAGTGCGAGAAGCAAGTTTAAGGTGCGAGGGAGCGGAAATAGATGACGTAAGGCGGAGCTTCCACAATTTGGTGCATCAGATCCTAAATATGAAGGGCTGAAGAGGAAATCAAATCATACGGAGTGTTTGTTATACTGGTGTTTTGCATATACACCACTGGGTGAAGACCCCACAAGCCATTCGGTTAATCGGCCCTATGCCGGAGATGCAGTCTTTATAATGCCTTCCAAATTTCATATAAATGCCTCATACAAAACTATGATTGAACGAAGAAAAACATATTTGCTTAAAGGATGTTTGCGTTCAAAGAGCAGGGTCTATGGCTGTTGATGGTCTGGTGACATATGGAGCAGCGCGCAGCTCCTAGCACCACGCTTCTTTTATTTACAGCGATAAATGCAAAATAAACAGCATATGGGGCAAATAACAGAAACGCACAATGTTCAATGAGCTCTAATGCAATTGTTTGAGCAGGGTTGTCTGCCGTTGAGTAATTGTTTGGCTGGCCTCGTACGGATGCCAGTTTCACAGTCAGGGGACTTAATCATCTACGAAAGAGTGTTTTATGATTTCAGTAATTAATCGTTGCACCTTCACCATTCAAGAAGCAGAAGTCGCGCTTATGACTAAGCAATTTGCTGTGGGACTCATACCAGCACGTTGGTTGCGGTGACAGCCTTCGAGGGTCTTGTAGCACGGCGGGGACGGCAACGGAGGAATGCCTTCCATAGGACCATTGGAATGGCATGGCGAGCAAGTTTCATTGGAAATATATTTGTTTTACACTTTATTTCAATATTTCGTACGATGTTGTCGCTCCTCCCGACCTTTTTTCGTGCATGCGGAGCATTCCATTAATTTCGCCGCCCACATCGCCCCCGCATTAAGGTGAAAATTTTTCATGCATTCTTTTGCTCAGAATCAGACTCATATTTATTCACGACAGCCTTTTCACAAACAATCTAACACGCTTACAGCATTTAAACGTACTTCATTTGAATCTCCCATCGAAAGCGGCGAAGGAAGCTTACAGTGTATTTCAAGCGGACGCACGCCGCTGGGACATGTTGTGTGGCATGTGGCTTCCACGTCAAAGCTTTAAAGCTGTGGCCAAATGTCAGAGCCGCATAATTTTCTTCAGAATAGTGCAAGTTTGGTCGCCGCGTCAACCTCTGCATCTTCAGAGTTGCCCACAGTGGGATCGATCCTTGCTCAACGGAGGAGCTTGAGATCCAAAGCCAGTCATTCCCCTCCGTCTCTACGTGCCTTGGTGACAACCCTAGCCTCTGTGGCAGCAATCGTAGTGCTTGTTCTTTACTGTTGGCGTGGTTACAAGAGACGCGCACTG
Organism: Eimeria praecox; assembly: GCA_963920595.1. NCBI lineage: Eukaryota > Apicomplexa > Conoidasida > Eucoccidiorida > Eimeriidae > Eimeria > Eimeria praecox. The sequence continues at coordinate 367,329 of OY986954.1, forward strand.
CAGAATCTTGGAAGCCGCAAGCTGGCAAGCTCAGAAGACACCGATGCGCCAGATGACGTTTGCGGCAACTCTGGCGACGAGAAGGAACAGAAAGAGCATCAGGGCCCGCATCTTCCCAGGCCTTCCGGTAGCGAAAGGTCGAAAGCGCCACTTAAAAGGAGACTGTTGGCAAGAGCATCTGGTTGTGGGGGCGATGGAAGTAATCCGCAGCAGCAAGAGAAGGAGCAGCATCGCCATGAACCATCTGGATCCCCGTTAGATATATCCCAGCTTGAAGCGTCTGCAAGGGCAGAGGAGACTGATGGCTCAGTGTTGCCTGCTCGCGGTGCACTGGGCCACGCGCCGATGCGGATGCCGGGAGAATTCGAAGCAGCCACAGAGCTGCTGAATCTGCGCCCTGGCCAGGATGCGACTGGGCATTCGCTTCCAACTGCAAAGGAGACAGTCATCCTACAGGTCCTGGAACTGCAGCGAATGATGGATACACGGATGGAACAGATGCAACGCCAGATGAGCAGGATTGAGCTGCAGTTGCAGGAGCTGCGGTGGCAGCTACAAAGGAACCAATCGCAGGAGCAACAGCAGCAACCCTTTCCCCTGCAATGGCAAGCTCAACAGGGGCTATATCATCATCAGCAGCAGCAGCATCTACCATGGCAACACCCGCTTTGGGAACAGCAACAACGGCAGTTTTTGCCCTGGGGGCACATGCATTGGCAGCAGCAACAGCAGCAGTTTTCACTTCAGCAGACGCAGCAACAGCAGAATTTGCTTCAGCATGAGCAGCATTATTCACGTCTGCCTCAGTGGACGGAGAATCAACAGGCCACGCAACCGCAGGAGCCATCGCAGGCAGCACAAGGTCAGGAGCAGCAGCAGACGAGGCAACAGAAGGGCCAGCACGTGCCGCCGCGGGACGAGCGCGGACAGCAGACTGAGAGGGGAGGGCGGAAAAGAAAGCATGAAGAGGAGCCGAGAATAATGCAGCAGGAGCAGCAGCAGCTGTTACAACCTGCTGATCCGCTCTCGGCCTTTTCGCCGGAAGAATGGATTGACCCGGGCTCTCCAGGGCAAGAGATATATAACCCCCGCACCTCTCAACAGGAGTTGCAGTATTCTGCTGTTGCAGAACCAGGCTTGTCAACTTCCCAGGACCACAGCACGCACTTGACGTCAAGATATCAACTAGTTACTGTTGCCGCATCGCGAACAGCTGCTGCAGGGGCCTTAAGGGATGAAGCTACAGTAGCTGCTTTTGAAGGAGCTGCACTGGCTGGCGCAGCAGCACGTCCCTCCACATTTGAAGATATGAGCGTGAAGGCAATTTCAGGACTCCCCCCACCTCCTCTTGCCGCATCGCCTGCGGCTGTTGCAGGGGCATCAAGGGAGGAAGTTGCTGGAGCTGCCGCAGGAGGAGCTGGAGCACCAAGCGCAGGTGCAAAAGCTGATGTAACAGCCGCAGACGCAGCGGCAGGTTCCGCTTTCGCTGTGTCTGTATCGACTGAGGAAACCAAGGAGGTTCGAGTTACGCAGGGGTCTACCTCTTCTGGTAAGAATGATCACCCGTTTGTGCGTCTGCCGAGTCTAGCAGTGAAGGTTCCACCGGATATTAGTATTGACATACAGAAAGCAATGTCCGTTCGGCCTAGCAGAGCCGGTATGGTGCCACTCTTGCAGGACGCCCGTGCTCTGCTGGCGAGGAGGGTTTTGCAGCTCGAGGATATATACGATTTGGCAAACGTAACACGAAATATAATAGAGCACGCAACTACCCATCAAAATCAAAACCTGTCTGACCACAAAGCCTGTCGTGCAGCTGTGCGGTTGGGGATTCGCTTCCTCCAGCTGGATGCCGTGGTTTCTGCCTACATAGTTCTCGGTCAAAAGCCGGATCCTCATATGTGGAAGATCTTCACAGATGCAATTAGCCACGTGTCTCCCCCAATTGAAGTAAGGGGGGGCAGATCAAAGCAACAGACATTCTTCTCGACCCTGTGTCAGGAGCTCAGCACAGCAATACAACTGCTCAAGACGGGAAAGCGGCCAGACGCCGCAGACCTGCTGAGAATCAAAAGGATGCTCTTCAGCTTGCCTTTCTCTCCCCAGCGTTTTAAGTCAAGTGAATTCGATGCGTGGAGGGAAGATGACCGCAGTCACGATGATGGGCGGTAGAGTTTCTTCCCGGAAACCCAGCTTTCGCGTGCACTTTGACGGCAGTATGTTCCATGAGCGAAACCTCCCTACTTATGCTGTTAACCAGCCACCTTCTGCTATTACCGTGACGAATTCTGACCCTTTCTACGGACTGGCGAATACGGTCACAAACATAATTTGGTGCATTAGACGCTGCAGTAGGAAATGAATACAAAGAAATACGCCTTTCTCAGTTGGAATGTTTCACCTCGACTCTGAAGGGAGCTGAGAGGCTGAGGAAATTAGAATGAAGCGAACGAAACTTCATACGTGATGAGAGGCGGCGAAGGTTATGTGTGATATTTCACTAAATGACGCTGGTGTTCTATCGGATGAGAAGCATCTCCGGCTTGCCGGGAATTGAATGACTAGTTCGAAATCTTAGCGCAGGCGTCGCCGCTCAGCTGCCAGGGTGTTTGTGCATACACGCCAGCTTGCACAGATCATTTCTTGAGTGGGCATTGAGGCTTCGACGAAGCGTTTGGGCGACGCTGATGGCACGAGGATCAGTTACAATTGCTTTGCAAGAGAGTAACAGCAAAAACGACGGCTTCAGGGAAACCGTGTTTTAATGCTATGCCGTGTAGGAAACATGGTTTATCTGACGCTGGCACAGGCATCTCTTCTTGTTTTCAGGTTGGCTACCGCGGGCCAAGACGACGTTTAGCAATTGCTTATGGTGTTAGTCCATTCGTTAGCAAGAGGCTCGGGCACATTTGCATGCAGAAATACCTTTTCGCAGGAGTTACCACTGCTCATACCAGGCCTCTTCCTCTGCGCAAAGTCCCCAGGCCCTTTGAATCACTATGTTCAGGGTACTTGGAGACTGCAGGGGAGGTCAGCTTCCTGTGTGTGCGGGGGCTCCTGTCTTTAGCACTTTGCTGCTACCGCAGCTCACGGTACTCCATGGCTGATGCCGAGGAATCTCGTTGCGAAGGGAGGCCTTTATTTGTAGGGCGTACTGCTGCAGCTTCTTGTCCAAGAGAAACCTGCATGCCCGGATGGCCAGGACTCATTTGATGCGCGCTCAAACGACGTTGGCAGTTGCTAAGCAATTTTTTGGCGCTCAGTAGACAGATTGAATGCAGGTGAATCTGCATACACCAAGTTCAGACAGACAATGCTCCTGATGTTGCCAAAGCTACTCAATTATAAAGCTTTCCTTGGATTTCCTGCACTCTACAGTTTCGAGATTGTGGCAAATTAGTGTTGCCACTATTGTAGCTCGTTGCATAGTTATCGGTGTGAACATAGTTCACACCGATAACTATGCAACGAGCTGCACGCACTATTGAATTTTAGAGGCCTACCAGGCCACCCAACATGCCACCACCCAGCAAAAATGAGGTAGAGGCAAGATTACACGAGCGGCGATCGCGTGGCGCACAATGGATAACCGTGGGCTTCCGGTGTGATATCGTCCGTGCCTGCCCAGTCAGTCTAGGATACTCTGCATGAACACTTTACGTGTTTTCATGCTGCGCATCTGTATGTGCGAAAGATGCCCAGAGAATACAACCCAAACCCAAACAATATTGTGCTCATTAACACACCACAGCCCAGAGTGCGAGAAGCAAGTTTAAGGTGCGAGGGAGCGGAAATAGATGAAGTAAAGCGGCGCTTATAAAAATTGGTACATCGGATCCTAAATATAATGGGCTGAAGAGGCAATCAACTCATACGGAGTGTTTGTTATACTGGTGTTTTGCCTATACACCACTGCAGCCAATGTCAACAGGGTGAAGACCCCACGAGCCATGCGGTTAATCGGCCCTATGCCGGCTATGCAGCCTTTATAGTGCCTTCCAACTTCCACATAAATGCCTCATACAAAACTATGATTAAATGAAGAGAAACACATTTGCTTAAAGGATGTTTGCGTTCAAAGAGCAGAGTCTATGGCTGTTGATGGTCTGGTGATATATTGTAATACATGGGCACTATAATGGATCTCTGGCGCGGCCTTTAGAGGCCTAGTATCATGAAAAGGAATAAACACTATAGAATATTTCAGGGGTTAGGACACTGTTGGATAGAAAAGCAGCTTAGTAGGATCAGGGTGCTCGCCAGCCGGCGCCAGCTTGGGGCTGGGTGTGAGGCTGTTGGTGTGACTCTGGCACTCACATTCAGAGAGAGTCGAGGACCAGTTCTATTATCCTGGGTTTTATTTCCTACCAATATGAACTCGAATGCATAATGGCTATTTATTTTGTTAAGTAGAGGTTTTAGCGAGAATCATGGATGCTAGTAGTTAGTTGTAGAGTGTGCACCTAATCAGAGTAGCTTAGGGAACATACGCAATAACAGCGTAGCCCAGCTATTCACTAAACATATAGAGCGGCATGCAGCTCCTAGCACCACGGTTCTTTTATTTATAGCGATAAATGCAAAATAAACACCATATGGGGCAAATAACAGAAACGCACAATGTTCAATGAGCTCTAATGCAATTGTTTGAGCAGGGTTGTCTGCCGTTGAGTAATTGTTTGGCTGGCCTCGTACGGATGCCAGTTTCACAGTCAGGGGACTTAATCATCTACGAAAGAGTGTTTTATGATTTCAGTAATTAATCGTTGCACCTTCACCATTCAAGAAGCAGAAGTCGCGCTTATGACTAAGCAATTTGCTGTGGGACTCATACCAGCACGTTGGTTGCGGTTACAGCCTTCGAGGGTCTTGTAGCAGGGCGGGGACGGCAACGGAGGAATGCCTTCCATAGGACCATTGGAATGGCATGGCGAGCAAGTTTCATTGGAAATATATTTGTTTTACACTTTATTTCAATATTTCGTACGATGTTGTCGCTCCTCCCGACATTTTTTCGTGCATGCGGAGCATTCCATTAATTTCGCCGCCCACATCGCCCCCGCATTAAGGTGAAAATTTTTCATGCATTCTTTTGCTCAGAATCAGACTCATATTTATTCACGACAGCCTTTTCACAAACAATCTAACACGCTTACAGCATTTAAACGTACTTCATTTGAATCTCCCATCGAAAGCGGCGAAGGAAGCTTACAGTGTATTTCAAGCGGACGCACGCCGCTGGGACATGTTGTGTGGCATGTGGCTTCCACGTCAAAGCTTTAAAGCTGTGGCCAAATGTCAGAGCCGCATAATTTTCTTCAGAATAGTGCAAGTTTGGTCGCCGCGTCAACCTCTGCATCTTCAGAGTTGCCCACAGTGGGATCGATCCTTGCTCAACGGAGGAGCTTGAGATCCAAAGCCAGTCATTCCCCTCCGTCTCTACGTGCCTTGGTGACAACCCTAGCCTCTGTGGCAGCAATCGTAGTGCTTGTTCTTTACTGTTGGCGTGGTTACAAGAGACGTGCACTGCAGAATCTTGGAAGCCGCAAGCTGGCAAGCTCAGAAGACACCGATGCGCCAGATGACGTTTGCGGCAACTCTGGCGACGAGAAGGAACAGAAAGAGCATCAGGGCCCGCATCTTCCCAGGCCTTCCGGTAGCGAAAAGTCGAAAGCGCCGCTTAAAAAGAGGTTGTTGGCAAGATCAGGCGGCGGTGGTGTTGGTGGCGGTGTAAGTAATCCGCAGCAGCAAGAGAAGGAGCAGCATCGCCATGAACCATCTGGATCCCCGTTAGATATATCCCAGCTTGAAGTGTCTGCAAGAGCAGAGGGAATTGATGGCTCAGTGTTGCCAGTTCGCAGCCCACCCTCTTCAAGTCCACTTCTGAGGCCGACAGAGCACGATGGAGCCACAGAGCTGCTGAATTCCCCCCCCTTCCAACTTGATGCTAGAAAGTTTGCCTCAGCTGCAATGACGGCATCTAGCGTGGAGGTCGGGGAGCTGGAGCGAAACCTGAGGCGGCTCAAGCGGCGGCTGCAGAGAAACCGGTGGCAGTATCAGCAGGAGCTGCTGCACCTCCAGCAGCAGCAGGATAATGACGCAATGCGTATGCAGCAAGAGATGAACTTCTATTGGCAAAGTGAGCATTGGCACTACGTACTTTGGCAGCAGCAACAGCAGCAGCAGGCGCTATTACAACAGCATGGGCAACAGCGGTTCTTGCAGCAGCAGCACCCGCAGCAGGGGCTGCTGCAGGGGATGCAGCAGGAGCTGCAGCAGGAGCTGCAGCAGCAGGAGGCACGCGAACAGCAGTACGCGGGAAAGAAGAGGAAGCGGAGGCATGAAGAAGAACCGGATAAAACCAAGGAGCTGCAGCACCGGCTATCGCAACCTGCCGACCCGCCCTCGGGGCTTTCGCCGGATGAATGGATTGACCCGGGCTCTCCAAGGCCAGAAGAGGCCCATCCGAAGACCTCTCAGCAGGCGTTGCAATCTTCTGCTTCTGGTGCAGCAGGTCCCTCAAGTCCCTCAACCCCAATGGGCTTCAGCACGCAGGTGATTCCGGAATTGCCACTAGCTTCTGTTGCCGCGTCGGCTGCGCCTCCTGCGCTTGGTGCTCCTCCTGCTGGAGCAGCAGGGGCAGCAGCCTGGCGTGAGAGGCATACGGACGGGCTGCCCTGTGCTGCGTCAAACAGAGCTGAGGAAAGAGCGAGCTTGGAGGTGCCGGTCCTGTCTAGGTTACTGGCTCTTGGCAAACCTCGAAATATACAAACAGCAGCAGCACAAAGATCAGATTCTGCCAAGGAAACAATTTTGTCAACTCCAGCAATGATGGGGCCACCGCATAAGCTGAATTCTCCGGAAGACCACCCGTTTGTGCGTTTGCCAAGGACAGTGACCAGCACAACTCTGCCAGGGCTTATGGTTGACCTTCGCGGCGCCGTGAACAGTAGTTGCGGCATGCGGGAAGTCGTGCCGCTGCTGCGGAAGGCCTATGAGCTGCTGTCTCGGAGCATTTTGCTGCCCGGTCACATGCTGGAGTTGTCGCAAATAACAAAGTTTCTCATGATGCATGCAATGCATCATCAGCATACAGACTTGTCGCAACACCAGAGCAGCCACGCAGTAGTGCGCTTGGGGGTTCGTTTTCTCGTGCTGAACGCTGTGGTCTCCGGCTTGATGGTTCTCGGGCAAGTACCAGATGATGAACTGTGGGGACGCTTCACAGCTGCAATTAGCCATGCGGCCCCGGCTCGACCAGAAAGCAACTCAGGGAGACCGAATCTATCTTTATCTAGGGCTCAGATTCTAAGCAAGGCACTAGCACTACTCAAGACTGGAAAAAGGCCGGAACCCGCAGAGCTTCTGAAGATCAAGGATATGCTCTTCTGCTTGCCATCATCTCCCGAGTTTTTTAAAAAGGATAGGTTCGATCAATGGAGGAAGGACTGGTGTTAGCCCTTTAATGGGCGGTAGCCCTTGTTACGGGGAACGCCGATTACACGTGAACTTACGTGGAAGCGGAGGAGAAACTGAGGAAAACACGAATATGCATGTCGAGCAGAAAACACCTTTTGCTTTGCTTGCTTGCCTTCACCAGCCGTCTTCAGCTGTTCCTGAATTCCTCTAACTGACAGCTTCCGACTGTCTGGAAGGACTGGCGGATACAGTTACTCGTTGCTTCGTGCAAAATATGCTGTTAGAGATGCTGAATTCAAAGAAAAGCCGTCTCCTCAGTTGAAGGGCTTCCGCTCCAATATGAAGGGGGCGAAAATGATGCAGGCAGCGGGTTAAGGAAACTTAATGCGACAGGAGATGTGCCCCAGGCTTGGCTGCTTTTGCCTTACCGCGCCTATGCGTGGGTATCTGGTAAGATAGGAGTGGCTTCCTTACGCGACGGGGTATTTCTATGGAGCGATCCTAGCCCATAGTGCCTGCACCACAATGCCAGTGCGAGGCGGTGGCGAGTACATTTCGGTGTTTCAACGCCTGTATCTGCGCAGTCAATTTTGATTCTATAAAATGACTGGATGATTCTGGTCACAGGAGCTTCACTGGAATATGATTTGTAGTGCAATAATCACAGATAGGCCATTCCAGCGGGACGGTGCACTTTTTTGATGTGGCCTCTCTGAAAGATTTTCTTCCTGGGACCGGTACTCGTGCTTTTACATGTGTGTATGTTGGACAGCAATGCTCACGAAGTTGTGGTCAGTTGCCTAGCAGCTGCCCGTTGTGTTAGTCCATGCATCAAAGGGGGGCTTGAGTGTTGCTCTTTCTGAGGTTGCCTTGCAAAGGGAATTGCAGCAAAGTATACTGCAGCTCAAAGCAGACAGCTCCCTCGTCGGAGTAGCCTCAACCCCCCTTGCGCCGCTGTGTGCAGAATGTCTGGAGACTGGTGGAGTTGTCCGCTGCTTTTGGGTGAAACGGGCATCTTCACTAGTTTGTTTCTGTTGCAGCTCACGACGGCCTCAGCTAAGATTGAGGACTCTCTTTCCAGTTGGTGCCTCCGCATGGCTGAGATGGGGAGGCGCGAAGTGCCCGCTGCAGCATGGTATTTGTGACTTGTCCTCGTATCTCTCCTCAGTCGCAGGCTACCTACGGGGGGCCAAGCAAGTGTTTAGATAGTTTACATTGCAATCTACAAGATTAGCGCATGTCGTAAACCGATTGGCTTTGCATGCATGTGGGGCCGCTGCAGCAGCACTAGTTGCAGCAAGGTGCGTTGCAGCCCATGTCAAGCTTTCCCACGTAACGGGGGTTGATTATGATCTGCCCTCGGGTGGAGAGACAATGAAGTACGTAAGCACTACTGTGGTACTTGAATTTGACCACTAGAGGTCTATCCAACAACGAAAACTGGAATAGTATATTGCTGGAAGTACACTAACTACATTAAACAAAAACTCGAACTTTCAGACTAATATTGCCTTCCAAAGGCCAGCGCCTGGGGCTGGTTTGGAGTGTGGCGCTGTAGTCAAGGCGTTCACCCGTAAGGGGTCAGTGTAGTGAACAGCTGGCCTACACTGTTACTACGATAGATAACTAGGTTAGACAGAATAGGTGCGCATGCTAATCTCTCGCTCTTAAACCTATGATTCTCGCTGAAGCCTCTAATGAACACCGTTAACAACCAAATATATGATCGAGTTCCTATTATTGTTCCCCAAGGAAAACAAAGAATAATGGAACTGATCCCCCGACCCTCGCTGAGGGCCAGCTCCAGAGTCACGGCAACAGTATAGCACTGTACCTCCAGGCTGCATTCCCGTTCCAGAGACAATTAGGTGCACCCTAGCACATGTGTCTAAACTCTCTTGTACATGCTAAAATTTGCTAGAGTTCTCAAACTCTCTCAAAAGGCCGATCTGTGTGTGTGTGTGTGTGTGTGTGTGTGTGTGTGTGTGTGTAAAAAGCTGTTCCCTTAATTCCGACTGGCTCAGCCGCTCACGGCGCCCTAGGGCCGACCCGCGGGAGCCCGTGTCGGGATTCCGAGCAATACCCTGGCCTCAGGGGCTTGGCGCTAGTCAATCGGAAACTATTTGATTCAATTTTATAAACAAGCCTCACTAATTATCCGTGTTTCTCTTCTTATCGTTTCGAAAGACCAATTCCCGGTGCATTGTAGTGCCAGGCACTACAAACAGCCTCACACCCAGCCCCACGCAGGTACCGGCTGGCGAGCACACTGGTCCTATTAAGCTGCCTTTCTATCTAAAAGTGTCCTAATCCCTGAAATCTTCTATAGTTTTCATTTCTTTTCATGATATTAGGCCTCTAGAGGCCACACCAGCGATCCATTGTGGTGCCTGTGTACTACAGTCAGTGTAGGATCTGTGGACGGACACTTCTTTATCCTTTGGGAAGCCAGGTCCTCGAATATGAATACAAAACGAATATTTCATATTTAAAGGATATTTACGGGTAATCTGCTAAGTGTGGCGCATATGCCGCATGAGTTCACCGGAGCAGGTATACATATACGCCTTGATGGTAGTGAAGGCTTAGAGCATTGTTCAGTACAGGCAGCCCACAATCGGGAGCCTCACCGAGCAAGAACAAGCTTGACGTACCCATCGCGCTCAGAGAAAAGTGCATTTCAACGAAGAATATTTTGTGAGGGATACCTTCGCCTCTGCCGGCCATATACATATTACGAGAGCCATGATGCGGAGGAAGTAGACGGGTTCGATGATTCCCTCAGCGTAAACCTCCGTTTTCAAACGCACCGGAGGATCTACAATGGATATTAGCATATTCACAATTAGAAGGGTACATACGAGGATAGTGGCTGCATCTGTTCACCGGGGAAGCGGAGCCATTGCTCCGCTTCCCCAGAGCAATCGTTGCTCCGCTTTCCCGGAGAACATCAGGACCCTGCCAGCGTTTCGCAGCGCGACGCAAGGCAGTTTACCCCCAAGTCTGCAAAGGAACAGATTAAAGCTGAACTGAGAAACGCTGGGCAGCTGAAGCTCCCTGTAGAACTATACGTCGATACGTATAAGCCACTGGCGAACAGAAGTCCAGCAGTGAAGCAGGATATCCTCTATGATTGATTGATAGTGAGTTTTCCCCTAGGAGACAAGAAATCGCCAGCTGGTATAGCAGCGGAGGGGGCACTATATGGTAAAACAGTTAATCTCGCTCATATGATGGAGCATCTCTACATAAGAGGAAGAAAAGATAGCACTTCAGCAACCCTAGCGGAGAATGGGTAAGGTGAGCTAGGAAGTGACCCAGACTTAGAGCCAATGTATGCTGTGGCTGTGAATGCCAGACTAGTCCAGAAAGGGACCAGAAGGAACAACCGGCTGCAGCGAGCCCGTTCGGCACCGAGAGGAACTGACCGACGTATCTGCTTCTTTTCCAATAAACAAGGTAAAATAATGCGAAACTGCAGTCCCACGGAGAGGCAAAGAAACCGAAGAAGCGGGACATTGGCAACCGCCGCTAGATGAGCAAACAAGACGGGCACGAAAACGAGCCGGTCCTTGCGCAAAGTGCTGCGCATCGACAGGGACTAAGGGGTTGACAGCGGCATCGACAGATCCTCCTAAATTTAACTCTGTGCTTATCCAAGGTCGTATTGACTATCAGGGGCTTTTAGCTCTACGTGGCAGTTTGCGAAGTGAAGGCGAAGACGTCCAACCTTCCAGCTCATTCGTTGGCACAGTCTCTGCACATACTTTTTGCAGATGACAGAAAGGACTCCAGAATCGGTTAAAATATGGTCGTAAAATGCTGCTCTATTCAGAAATGGGTCAGAATACTATAGCGTAAGACTTCTAGTTTGAAACCGTTCACTACGGCATAATCCGACGCAAAGCGTGAGTGACTCAGCGGAGGGGCACGCATGCGCTCCCCATACCATATTATTGAAGTATATAAATGCTAAGAACCTATGTGCGACTGCGCATCTAAACGCTGCCAACGGCATCTGCAACCCCTATGGTAAGAGGAGTGGACGAAGGAGCAAGGAAACTCCTATGCAGCGTAGAGGCACTGCATGAAACGACGAAGAAGTAATTCATGCATTCTGTCGTGATGGTCTTACGCGGGCCGGAGTTTCGGGGAAGCCGTCCGAGTTAACACCCGACGAAGGAACAGCAGCACTGAGCAAAAGCTAATGCACATAATAAGAAAGAGCACCCAGCTAGCCCGTTAAAACCTGGGTGTGGCCCAGCACCCAACTAGCCGCTTTGGACACAATCCGATGTTGGCGAAGGAAACGGACAGAAGATGACGCATGATTTTCCGCTTCAGGCCCCTCAACCAAATCAGTGTGGAGCGGGAGTTCCCGATCCACCGGATTAAGTAACTACTGGACCTCTTGCATTGTTTAGTCTCCTTTACTTCCCTGACGCGTTTCACCGTATGCCAACACATGGCGGCAGTAAAAGGCACAATGTAGTGCACAGGCACTACAATGGCTCTTTGGTGTGGCATCTAGAGGCCTAATAACATGAAAAGGAATGAATACCATAGAATATTTCAGGGATTAGGACACTTTTAGATAGAAAGCAGCTTAATAGGAGCAGAGTGCTCGCCAGCCGGCACCAGCTTGGGGCTGGGTGTGAGGCTGTTGCTGTGACTTTGGCGCTGGCCCTCAGCGAGGGTCGGGGGATCAGTTCCATTATTCTGGGTTTTCCTTGGGGAACAATAATAGGAACTCGATCATATATTTGGCTGTTAACGGTGTTCATTAGAGGTTTCAGTGAGAATCATAGGTTTAACAATAATAGGAACTCGATCATATATTTGGTTGTTAACGGTGTTCACTAGAGGTTTCAGTGAGAATCATAGGTTTGAGAGCGAGATATTAGCGTGTGCACCTATTCTCTCTAACCTACTGATCTATCGTAGTAACAGTGTAGGCCAGCTGTTCATTAGACACAAGGCTGCATTCCATACCGGCATGTGTGAGCTCGAGTACACCGATATGCCCTTCGATCTCGCAAATGCACATGCCGACCTGCAACAACAGGTCAATCAAGCCTTCTTCGGGCGAATCAATGAAGGTTAATTGTAATATAGGTGGCAGGTGTTTTTGTTTAGCATGAACGTGCATGAGTATTGCAGCATGTGCGGGGTCCTCCGCAACTGCTACGCCACAGGCAGTAGTTAGTGCAAGCACAAGTGTGTTCGTTTTTCATGAAAGCAATTCGCTACTTGGGGCTTTGTGCCTGAGATTCAGCGAAGGTATGGGCGGTGACGGCATGGCCGCTGCCCCCGTACACTCGCACGGACATGCAAAAGTTCGTCAGTCCGGCATGATGCTACCGCAAGTTCATTCCCGGGTTCGCTCTCATTGGCATCCCTCTAAATGATGTATTTAATAACGGCAACCAACTTAAGTGGACGCAGACAGGAGATGGAGCGGCCAGAAACCGCATCGGACACCTGACATCGGCTCCCGCACTCACGCCCCCGGATTTAGACAGCCATTTTCTCCTAACGATAGACGCTAGAGACACAGCAGTTGAGATGATGCTCTCCAACCAATGACTCGGAAAAACACCAAATAATCGTCTGCAACTAACACCGCTTAACGGAGCACGGAGCAGAGGTATCGGGCACGCGAGAAGAACTCTACGTGCTCTTTTGGGGGGTAGAGCACTGCCGGTATCACTTATATATCTGGCATTTCACTGTTCAAACTGGCTCTCAACCCCCAACACACCTGACAAGGATGTTACAAGACTATAATAATGAAGAAGCCGCTAGGTTGCCTCAGCAGCTTACGCAGTTTACGCAGTACGACTTCATAGTCAAGTATCGAGGATATCACCAGTGTGGCTGCAGGTACAGTCTCCCGATGCTCTGCGGGGCAGGCGCTGCGTTCTGCAACTGTTCTACATCTCAGTGTATTTCATAATGGGCGGACCCGTATTTAGAGGCTGCAATGGCATATGCATTGTTGTTTGCAGAATCAGCAAAACGCTCAATTAATTCCCTGACTGAATTTAATTACAGCAGAAGGCTTGGCGCAACTATTTATTACTTATGCTTAGACGCTCCACCGTAGAGTCCTTGAAGCGGCCTACTACCAACCATCGCATGACACCGGTTCACTCATTCAGTGTGATCGTCTACCTTTAGGTAGACTGTCATACTGAACGAGTGAACCGCACGCTGTTGCAGTAGCTGCGAGTCCTTACCCAGCACACTTCATCAAAGTAACTTGAATTCCTTCGGCATATAGATTGTGCTTATAATACAGCAATTCACCCATTGAGTCGTTGCTCTCAGTCTTTCGTTGTCAATGCTGAAACGCCATTTTCTGATCTGACGTGAGGGCTCGCTATCGGAAGCCATCTCTGTCGAGCCCCACACGCCCGCTACCGATGATTTTCATACACCGCTTGCACTAGCCCGATGACGCATGAGGAGGTCAAAAGGCGCAAAGAAAGGAACTATGGCAAGCGGCATTCAGCATTCACCACGGGCACGTTTCTGAGGACCGCTTGCTTGCAGTACTTCTTCAGACAGTCAAGGGGCCCTCTTATATTCAGCGGCAAAGGCTGCAAACGCGCGTATGTGCAACGCTGCTTAAGCGTGAGTTTGAGCTCCCCGTTCTGTAGTTGCAATACACGGGTCATTGTTTAGTGTTAAAGCATGACCTTTGTACATATCTGTGCTGCTCTGATCCGGTTTACATTCCCCCATGATCTACAACTCCAACCCTACTTACAGCTGCCAAGGCGCCCCTAAAGAACACACCTTTGTTGTTTTCATATGCTGGGTGACTGTGTGGAGGCCCCCGCTCAAGCTCTTGAGGCTGCAGTTCTGACAGAGGTTATTCCTACATTTTAACCTTCGATGCGAAGACCACACTAAAACAGACTCTCAAACTTCGTAAAAGCAGCTTTATCCTACCCGACCAGTGCCGGCGCCACTCGGAGATCCAGCTGTTGCGAGCAGCAACGGCAGCAGCATCGTGAATGGGCCTCTTACTGGATGGAGACATGTTTTTTCCTCGTTTTTTCCCCCACTTTTTGCTTTTTTTCTCTCATGTACGACTAGAGGCGCGAGGACGTGTGCCGACGGCGGGAGAGAGGGGCAGGTGCACCTTTGTCTGTGCGACGACAGTACTCGTATTGCTACTGGCTGACAGGCTCACTATGGAGGATGAAGAAAGGTTTTAACGACTGTCTACTCTATAGCCTACAATGGGTCGGCTGTGCGTGCATGTGGGGCTGCATTACAGCACTTATTGCAGCAAATGCTATTGCAGCCCATGGCAGGCGGGGCGTGCCCCACCAGCTTCAGGCCCTCGAGCCGCTATGCCCAGGACTCCTATAGACTGACGGGGGAGCTGCTGCTTCTTGGGGACTATTTTTCAAGCCCTTGGCTCTATTGTGGCCATCTATAGTCCTCAGATAGGATTAAAGCGCCCCGCTACATTGGTTGCCAGGTGGCACATCCAGGCAAGCGAGGCCCCTCAATCCATTCATTTCTCCACGCACGCCACTCTTGTAGCTTAGAGAATGCAAATGGAACTAAAAGTAGGACGAATAACAAAAGAACACGATCTTAGGATAGTTCAAGTGGAGCTGGTATAGCTTTTTTGCCTGCGTTTTGGCGATAGCTTAACTGGCCGTGCACACACACGCAACTTTCGCCGACTCCCGTCCTCAACAAGCGTGCCTAATGATTTGCAAAAGCCAGCTTAATGCTGCGAGTAATAAACCTTGACAACTTGATCATTTAGGAGTCAGAAATGCCGCTTTTGTCTCAGGCGAGATCAGTGGATCCGGGGCCAGTCCCACGATTCCCAGTGATTGCAGCCTTCCAGGATCTCACTGCGTCCAGGGACGTTGGTGGGTGGATGACTTCCCCACAAGAATAGGAGGTTACCTGCAATATTTTTCTATTTGAATGTTTTTTGTCTTCCTTTTTGAATATTTGTTGTGCCGATGTCGTCGTGCTGCCCGACAACACGTGTTCTTGCATGTGGAGCGTGTCATTGATTTCGTGGCCTTCACTGCTCGCTTGTTCCACCGGAACCACTTGATATATGCATTTCATTGAACAAGGCAATTTTATATAACGGAATTCTTTAGATGGACAATGCCCTTGCAGTGTAATCCGGGCCGCCGCTGACGCCTAGTGCTGCAACACGCTGTGTGGCTCGCGAGCGTGGCTCACGCCTTTGACTGTAACACTCTAAAGTTGGGGGCAAATGCCTAAACTGCACAATATTCTTTATGATAATGCAGCTCCAACCCTTGCATCACCTTTCTCTTCTTCAGAGCTGCCAGCGGGGGAGCTAGTCTTTGCTAAACCAGGGTGCTGGGGAACCAAAGCAAGTCGTTCCCCCGCATGTCTGCGTGTCGTTCTGGCAGCATTAGCCTCTGTCGCAGCAATCGCAGTGCTTGTTTTCCTCTGTTCACGCTCTTACCGGAGGCGTGCAGTCCAGGACATTGAAGGCCGAAGGCTGGCCAGCTCAGGCGCCAGTGGGGGGTTAGATGATGCTTGTACCGTCTCTAAAGATGAAGAGGAGCACGAACAGGGAAGGAGTCCCCAGCATCCCCGCTTGCCTGGTGACGACGACTGGAAACTGCCGTTTAAAAAGAGATGGATGGTGAGAGCCGCTGGAAGCGGGGCCAGCGATGCACGGCGTAGCCCCCAACAGCCAGGGCAGCAGCCGCATCACCATGAATCAGCGGGAGCTCCGTCCCATGCATCCCAATCTCAAGATTCTAAAAAGCCAAAGGAGCGTGGGTTACCATCTCTGGCTAGCAGGCCATCGACTTCAGCGCCAGAGCGTACGCCGCCACAGAATGATGCACCCACGCTACGGCCAGGTCTCCGCCCTCGCCGGCGTGCACCCGAAACGCGTACCTCAAATGTAAGACAAACACCCCTTCAGAAGAAGAGAAAGGGGCGACAAGCGCAGCGCGGGCCGCAGCGGCAGCAATCGAAGCTGCAACGGGACCGTAGACAGCAGCAGGTGCTTCCAGAGCAGCAACAGCAGCAGCAGCAACGTCGTTTGCCTCACCGCCACGAGCAGAAGAAGGCCTTGCAAACGCAGCAGCAGCAGGATAAGGGGCAAAAGCCACTGCATCTGCAGGAGATGCAACCACCGGACCAGCAGCAGGCAGTACAAGATCAGGATCAGCATCAGGCGATGGAACATGGAGCTCAGCAGGCGACACCGAACGAAGGGAACGAACAGAAGAGCGGGAAAAGGAAGCGGGAGCAGAAAGACCAAGAGGGGCTGGATCAAGATGGAGAACAGCAGCAGACGATGCAACAGGAGGAGCAGCAGACGGCGTCGCAAGGGGAAGGCGACGAGCAGGGTGGGAAAAGGCAGCGAAAGGAGAAGCATCAGCAAGAGACGGAGCAAGTGGTGGAAGAGAAGCAGCAGCAGGTGCAGCAGTCTGCCGATCGGCCCTCGACGTTTTTGCCGGAGGCATGGATTGAGCCGGTCTCCCCACCAGAGCCTGAGCCGTCAGAGGCGAATACTTCTCAGCAGCCGTTGCAGCCTTCTCCTACCAACGTTCCCTTCATGCCCAAAGGCTTAAACATGCAGGCGCCTGCAGGATCATCACCAACACTTTTTGAGGCCTTGTCTGCTGCGGCAAAAGGATTAAGGGTGGCATCTGTGCTTATTCCTGCTGCGGGACCTTCATCATCAAAGGATGAGGCTGCAACAGCAAGCGAAACAGCAGGAGCTTCAGCAGCACGCGCACAGACCGGAAGTGAGTTGCCTCATTCTGGCCTGCCACTTGCCGCGCGGACTACAACCGAAGGAAGCCTGAGCTGGACGATGCCCGCCCTTTCGAGTGTACTGGTTGATGGACGTTTACAAGGTGCAGGAACGGCAACAGAAACACCAGCGGCAGGCCCCAGCGGATCCGCAGTCGTAGCGAACCCTACAATCACGAAGCTACTAGGGGCACCAGAATTCACTACTGATGGGGAGAGAGAGCACCCATATGTGCGCCTTCCGAAGGCAGTAGTGGGGAAAAATACGAAATCGCTGCACATTGATCTCAAGACCGCCGTGACAATTCACTACGGCAGGCGGGACGTGATACCATTGCTTGTGAGGTCCCATGAGCTACTGTGTCGGAAGTTTTTGATTCCAGGCCAATTAATGGAGTTGGGGTTTATAGTAAAAGACCTGATAGCTCACGCGGTGCGCTATCAGCACTACAACCTACATGAGCACGCGACAGTCCGCGCGGCTGAGCGGTTGGGGCTGCGTTTCCTCTTGATGGACACTGTGGTATCCTACATGATGATCGTCGGACAGACGCCGGACCCTGTATATTGGAAGATGTTTACAGATAGCGTTGGCCATGTGGCTCCCCCGGTGACAACATGGGGAAACGCAGGAAAGGCGAGTCCCTCCTCATTCCTGGGTCAGGAACTCAGCAGGGCAATACAAATGCTCAAGAGGGGGGAGAGGCCGTTACCAGCACACATGCTGAAGTTAAAGAGACTGCTCTTTTGTTGGGAGCACTCTCCTATGCTCTTCAGAAAAGAGGACTTCGATCCCTGGAGACGGGATGACCTCGATTCTACCGATGGGGATTGAGTAGCTTCTCACTCAGAACGGAACGCCGACTTCGCGTGCCCTTAAATGGATGGGAGTCGAGATAGAAGGAAAGCACGAACTATTTCTAAAGGAGGAGACCATTCATGCTGTGGCCGCTTTCTGTTACCTTCTACCGGTTGCTATTTTCGTGGTGGGTTCTGAATCTTTCAGTGGGCTCACGGATACTATTGCTTACAATTTATGGCAGGAGGTGACAAAAAATACTAAGCTAAAAGTACGCCCTTCCCAGTGGGTCTGCGTCTGCTCGATTATAACGGAGCGAAAATGGTGCAGGCGACTAAAATGAGGGAACATAGCGTAAGGGAGACAACGAAGAATTGAGTAACTTTCGTCTTATTACACTAGATTACACTGATGTTTGGATGGATCGGAGAGTTTCTGGCCTTTTGAGAGTGGAATGAAATGACTCGAAGCCAGAGCGCAGGCATTGCAACGACACTGACATAGTGTTTTGCATACACCTGAGCCTCTTCACGCGTGTCCGAGCGGGCATTACGACTCCCGCGAAGCGTTTGGGCGACGCCAATGAAGCGAGCTCCAACAGACATGTTTGGATACAGCAAAATCGAATGCTCCAGCGAAACTGTGCCATCATTGTGCCCTGATGCGTGCGTGCATCACTAGTTGCGTGCAGGCTGGTTTGCGCCGGCCACGGAAGCATTGTGCCACTGTCTGAATTCGTTGCATTGCTCTCTGCAGATGCTGGTGCAAATGGATTGATTTGTATGCACAAGCCGCGTTTTGGTGCATGCACTGACGCTGTAGACAGTTGCCAACAACGTTCTTGCCCTCGGCAGCCAACCTGCACTCGAGTAAATGTACCTGTACCAGCTTCGGAGTAGCACTATTCCATACCGTTCTAAAAGCTGGCCAGTTGTGTATGCCTTAGTTGACTTTAAGCACTTTTCACTTTTGAATTTGCAACTATTTATATGATGTATCTAAGAACAGTTTTATTCAATAAATGAACAACAAACCTCACACTCCATAGTGTTTCACATGTCTTACAAACAACTTCTCAATAACCTCACGGTGAATCGGAAGTTTTCGATACCCTGGATTCCTGAGTCAGGTTACAGTTTGCAGGGTTCAGCATTCTGTTCATCAGTTGGCTTAGATGAGACGTTTTGCAGACGCCAGCATATGCTGATGACACGCACAAGACTGCCTGCTATACTCGCCGCAAAATAGAGTACATCTGTATACCATTTAGGCTTGTTAATGCAGCTGTCCAACGGCAAAAAATATCACTCACAACGTTTTGGGGATGATATATGAAGGACGAGTGGTTATATAGTATAGATGGACGGAGCGTCTGCGTTCAGCTGAAATATGCTGTAGAATTGGCAGCACCTGCGGCGCGCTGTGCAACTGCTATGCGATAAGCGCTGGTTTGTAGGACACAAATTGTTCTTCAGGCGAAGAATTAGCTTCTTACTGTTTCGTTCCTATGTGACAGGAGTTGAACCAGATCCAATGACGATAGTTGTGATTCGGGCAGTGCCTCTACCCCTATGCTCCTCGGTTTCGCATCGTTCTACTCCAGCTTCATGCCCGCATCACTGCCTCTCTGAGGGTTCTAATCAAGCAAGACAAACAACTTATTCGGCGGGCGGCTTTTGATGAAACCTTCAGAAGCCTCAACATGCACCTGGCATCGCCTCAGGTACTTAAACGATTCCTGGACTCCACCAATTTTCTTTTCCTTCTTCTGTAGCAATGCGAACTCCCAAGGACTTCGTTCCGTGCAGCAGAAGCAGCAACGGCACGTGGGTCTGCCCGCCTGCAGTCAGAAGGCAACGAACAGACAGCAAGCTTTCGGAACACATCAAACTGTGACGCAATAGCAAGCTTAGGAAAAAGAGAGCAACACGAACAGCGCTCACATGCAGTGGGTTTTGTTGTAGACGCAACGAGTGAGGGAGGGGCCCCCGCCTCCATGCAGCAATCCCCTGCAGGGAGACTATGAAGAGGATGGCCTGCCGTGCTTGGGGGAGGAGGGGAGGAGCTGCTGCTCGGTGCATGTCCCGCTACTTGCATGTCGGCCACCTACTGATGGCAAAGAAAGTGTTTGAATGCTGCCAACACTATACAATGTTTGCGCATATGCCAAAGGGCGTACTGGCAGTCCTTTCACATGGCGCAGTCTTGCAGCATTGATTGCAGCAAGGGGCGCTGAAATGAAGCTCAGGGCAGGTCGCCTCCTTTCCGTACCCCCAACACGGCCTTGGTCTTGGCATGCTATTCTCAGGACTCCTATAGGCTAGATGTAAGGTCAGGTGCTTTTTGTGACTCGTCTCCTCTCTAACATTCGACTCTGTTGAAAATCGTGAAGGTTTCCATCTAGATCTGACGGCCCATGATGCAAGCTGCATCTTGCCAGATCAATGGTGCTACGAACCATTGACATGGGAGTTTCGTTTCTACCGTTGCACTTCTGTCTACTATGGGCTAATACCCGTAAATGTAGCTCCTTATTGGCAGCTCCCGTAGTCTAAGTTTTCTCAGCTCTGCCATATCGTGCCTTCTTGGCAACCACGGAATAAACCGGCATCGAAGGGAATATCAGAAAGCCCCCACAGGCGGAGTGTGCACCAGAAAGTGGTGTTGTTGTTTATATATAGCCACCATTGTGGTGCCTCCAGTTCTAGTAAAGAAAGATGCAACTGTAAGCCTTGGGGTGCATTTGGGGAGGGAACATACAACTCCCCAGGGAAGCGAAAGTGAATGAAACAACGCAGAAATTACAAAGCTTGAGGTGCAAAATGGAAAATATACGGAGAGGAAAGACAGCCACATCCACATTCAGTCTTCGCTGCATTTTCGTTTTACCAATACATAGCTGTACCCAACCAACCGGTGGGGCGCCCCATGAACCCCAGGGCAGTTTGTTGGGGAATAGCTATTGATAGCCATATAATAGCTTCAAATTCCACCATCAATATAAAAACGCGGCAACGTGATCGAATGAAGACAAACCTATTTGCCTAAAATATGCCTACGCTGACGGAGAATGACCTATGTCCATTGATGGTCTAGACCACAACAGGGGCGCGTCCATCTCCTAGGACCACTCAAATTCCTCTTTACACCTCTGCTATCCGCTACAAGTAATGCGAAAAAAGCATTCTATGTGATCGATAACAGAGACGCGCCCCATTAAATTGACTCCAATGCAGATGCTAGAGCATAGTTGTGCAGCTCAGCTACTGCCTGACGGGGCGTGGACAGACGCCAATTACGCCTAAATTCGTCAAGTCTTACGCCCCCACTAAGCGTTCTTAACGATTTACAAAGAGGAAATTAATAATTTCAGTAATAAATATTGGCAACTTCAAATTTTATAATGAAGAAATGCTGCTTTTGTCTCTACCAATTGGCACTGGGTCTAAGACAGTCAGAAGAACCGCGTCGATGTGGGTATTCAGGGTCTCACGGAATGCCGGGAACTGCGACGGAATGAATGAATTTTCTGCCATTATTGAACATTCTTTGTAATAACAGTTACATTGTTTGTTCTCCGTTTTCGTATTTGGTCTGCCGATGTCACACCGCCCGATTCGTTTTCCCTGCTATAAAGCCTTCCGTCGATTTGACAACAGGCATCGCCCACGCATTCCTTTAAAAATTGATATGACGGCTTTCCATGAACTACACTAACGTTTACTCCAGATTATTTTTTGATAAACGATAAAGCAGGTGTAGAGCGTTTAGCATACTTCCTGTCGGTAGGCGGGCAGGGAGTCTGTGTGGTGCACTCCGAACCACTGGGGAGGCACATTGCTGCTGACCTTTTTGTGGCTCATGGCATCCACTTCAACACTTGAAATCGAAGGCCAAATGCTCGAGATGCATAATATTCTTCAAGACAATGCAACTCCAGCCCCTGCGCCGGTCTTCAGCACTTTGGAGATGCCAGCGGTGGAGGCGGTCTTTGCTCGAACAGGCAACTTGAGAGCTATAGCTGGTCGTTCCCCTCCGTTTCTGCGTGCAGTTTTGGCAACCCTAGCATCTGTCACAGCCATTGCAGTGCTCGTGTTCCTCTGTTCACGCGGTTACAAGGGACGTGCTGGCCAATACATTGGAGGCCGCAGGCTGGCCAGTTCGGAAGACAGTCCTAGGTCATTTGACATTTGCTTCAGCTCTGGTGATGAAGATGAGCAGGAAGAGCACCAGACGTTCCATGTCCCCATCTCGCCTGTGAGCGAGGACTGGAAACTTCCGCTAAAAAAGAGATTGTTCGCCAGAGTGGCTGGATTCGGGGCCGGCAGTGAAGCATGTAATTCCCAGCAACGAGAACAGCAGCAGCACCAATATGAACCATATGGAACACCGCTAGGCATGCACCCAACTCAGATGGCCCCACTGCCAGGGCAGCTCGGCTTCTTGCCATTGCCGATTAGTAGCCCACTGTATTCAACGCCAGTGCAGACGCCGGCACACTTCGATCCATCCAGCAGACCTTTCTATTTCTACCCGTACCAGCAGGCTGCTGGACCGTTTGCCTTACCTACCTGGCAAACATTCCCTCAGCAAGTAGAGCATCTGCAGCCGGAGGTGTTCGGTCCGCTGCCGGAGCAGCAGATCTTCCAGAGAGACTGCCAACAGCTGCAGCTCCACCTCCAGCAGCAGCAGGTGCTTCTAAAACAGCAGGAGGAACAGCAGGCCTATCACTGGGAGCTCTTGGCTTGGCAGCAGCTTTGGCAGAGGCAGGCGCTTCTACAACAACAGGCGCAGCAGCAGTACTTGCTTCAACAGCAACAGCAACTGCATTATTTGCTTCAGGAGCACCACGAGCGGCAGCACATGCTTCAGCGGCAACATCAGTACTTGCTTCAACAGCATGAGCAGCTACGGACGATGCAACCACCCGAGCAACAGCAGGCAATACAAAATCAGGAAGTGTATCAGAAGATGCAACAATACAACTGGCAGGTGACGCCGAAGGAGAGCACGCAGGAACAAGAGAAAAGGCAACGGAAGCGGAAATGCCAAGAGGAGTTGGAGTTTCTGTATAAGAAGCAGCAGCTGCCGCAATCTGCCCATCCGCTCTCCGGGTATTTACCGGAAGAATGGATTGACCCGGACTCTCCAATGCCTGAGACGCCCCAGGCCTCCCTAAGGCCTGAGACGCCCCAGGCCTCCCCAAGGCCTGAGACGCCCCAGGACTCTCCAAGGCCTGAGACGTCCCAGGACTCTCCATGGCCTGAGGCGCCCCCGGACTCTACAAGGCCTGAGACGCCCCTGGACTCTCCAGGGCCTGAGACGCCCCTGGACTCTCCAAGGCCTGAGACGCCCCAGGACTCTCCAAGGCCTGAGACGCCCCAGGCGAGCACCTCGCATCAAGCGTCGAAGTTTGCTGCTGCTGCTGCTGCAGACCGTTCAACGCTCGGTCAATTCAGCATGCAGGTGATTCCAGGATTCCCACTAGTTCCTTCTCCAGCATCGCCTGCTGCTGCTCCAGAGGCATTCAGGGGTGAAGCTGCTGCTGTGCTTGCTGCAGGAGATGCAGCAGCAAGCGCAGTGGCCATTAAGGGGGGGCTTGCTGGTGGTCCTTCCTCTGCTGAATCGACAACCGCTGGAGAAGGTGGGAACCTCTCTGTGCAAACCTTTTTTGCCTCTCACGATGAGGGATCAGGAGATAGTGAAACGTCATCCACAGCCGCAGAAGGTTCTGCCTTGCCCGCACCTGTATCGGCTCCTCCAATCGCGGAGCTTTCAGGTACGCGGGATTCTAGTATGAGAGACCACCCTTTTGTACGTCTTCCGCTGCGAACAGTCAAGGGAACAACAGCTTGCTCGTTGGTTAATTTGAGGCGCGCCGTGACCACTCACCCCGGAAGGCGCGACGTGGTTCCGCTGCTGCAGAGGGCCCATGAGCTGCTGTCGGGCCAGGCTTTGACTGTTGGTGAGATGAGAGAATTGGCACACGTAACAGGAAGTCTGATAGAGCACGCGGTGAACCATCAACATCGCGACATGTCAAGACTCAAAACCAGCCGCGCAATTGTGCGGCTGGGGATCCGATTCCTCCTGCTGGATGTTGTGGTTTCTAGCTTCATAGTTCTCGGGCAAACGCCAGATCCTGTTTTGTGGAAGGCATTCACAGATGCCATAAGCCACGCTGCTCCCCAGATGAATCGCGGGAGAAGCTCTAGAGGGCGGCAAACTTTTGCGTATTGTCTGTGTCAGGAGCTCAGCAGGCAAATACAAATACTCAAGACGGGGAGGAGACCAGATCCTGCCGCCATGGTCAGGGCCAAGAGGTTGCTATTTTGTTCGGCTTCATCCCCTAAGCGTTTCCAAAAAAAGGACTTCGATCCCTGGAGGGAGGATGACCGCAACGCAGCCGCTGGGCCGTAGGTTCTCTCACCGGAAGTTCGGATTTCGCGTGCACCTTTAGTGGGGAAGGGGAAGCAACTGAGGGAAAGCACAAGCTTTTACTTATAAGCAATAATCACCGGTTGCGCTGTGCTCGCTTGCCTATTCTCATAAAGACCTATGGAACGCTGGATGAGCTGACGGATATTGCTACCAATTATTTCTGGCGAAGCTGCTGCAATGAGTTTTGAATTAAAAGTAATACCCTTCCCCCAGTTGTAGCTCTTAGGGTAGAATATGACGGGAGCAAAAATGATGTAGGAGACTAACCTTATTGTGATAAAAGGGGGTAATGAAGACTTGAGCACCTTTCGCCATACCGTACCAAGTTGCTCTGGGGTTTGATCTTACCCGACGAGCTCCTGATGCTTTGGGTATCACATGAAACGGCTCGAGGTCGTAGCGCCTGCTCCACGGTCAAACTGCCAGGGTGCTTTTGCGTACACTTGTGCGTTTCTTCGTCTTTATCCGCGCAGACATTGAGGCTTGTGCGAAGCATTTGGGTGGCGTCAGTGGAGTGAGGTCGGTTGGCAAACGCTTCACAGTAGAGAAACAGCAAAATCGACTGCTCGAGCGAAACGGTCTCTTCATGCTACAGCCTGCCTGAAGCATGGCTGGCCTTACATAGGTAGATGCATTCTAGTTGCATGCAACCTTGCTATACAAGGACAAGGAGGCATTTAACAATTTTCTCGTGCTTCAGCGCTGTTTGCTGTGGCTCTTGCTGCAAGGCAAGCCTACATTCAATCTTCCCCAAGCCCCTTCTAGGTGGATGCACTGCTTGGATTAACTCAGTAGGCAGTTGTTAAAAATTCCTTTGGAAGCCTGCAAACGACCTGGAAGCAAGTAAATATTTATGTACTGGCTGATAGCCATTGAAGTTTGCTAAGGTTAGCCAGCTCCGTGAACTGCAGGCACTGAGCAGTTTTGAGTTCATGACGATTTATTATTATAGCTTTTAATAGTATGGCCCCCACAGTAATTCAAATCAATAATTGTGCAAGACACAGCAGATTAACAGGGCTTCACGGGTTTTTCAAGCCACTGAACTTGGCACCACAACAACTGAAACGACGTAGGGGCAGGACTATGCACGTTAGCTGACAGCGTGGCACATTTGCAGGCAATTCGGGTGTTCCCATGGCGAATTCATATGCGCCTACCACACACTGTACGGTAGATTCCGTGAGTAGTTTGTGGGTTGTGGGTCCCCAAATGATGAGGATGCCCCCAAATTATACACCGACACGCTCAACATCCATGCGGCTGCTAGAAGAGTTATGAAAACAATGGGAGCCCCAAATGCGCAAAATAGCGCGAAACTTCGAGAACTAGGTACAAACAGTCGGGAGGATTGGGGGAGGGAAATGGCACTCATAATATATCTTTGTTGCACTTGCGTTTTATCTATACACAGCAGTCTTTTGGTGCATTTTCGCTTTAACTACACACATACATCTCTGCTGCGCTTGTCTTTTACCCATGCACAGCTGCAACCAACCAAGACCGATCGAGGGCCCTACGAAGACAGTGAGCAAATCGGAGATGGACTACATATGCAAGCTAGACAAACTCTTCCACCTCCGAGAAAAATGACAAGAATTTACAAGGTCGAATGGAGCCAAACACATTTGCTTAAAATGTGACAAGACTCACGAAGAAGAACCAATGTCTATTGATGGACTAATGATATTATAGAGGAGTGACCAACATCTACCAACTCTCAACAGAAATGCGAACGATGCCACTTATGTGATTAATAACAGAGACGCGTGGCTTTAAATTGACCACAATACAACTTCTAGAGCATAGTTGTTTTCTTCGGCTACTGCCTGAAAGACCTTGCACAGACGGTAACCTACTACCTCCGTCCGGCTTCCGTCGTCGATGAGGGTGCTACATCGATTACCAGAGGGGAATTCATTGATTTCAACAATGAATATTGACAACATTAGAATTTACAAGACATAAATGATGCTGTGATTCAATTATAATTGGAGCTAGGGATTCAAGAGAAATGCCACAATTAAAACTACTTCCCATGGTCTCAACAGCGTGCAGGGAACGGCGACAGAATGGAATTCGCACAACCGTTGAAAACCCATTCTAAATGGAATTCCATTTGAACTTCAATTGTTTTCTATTTTGTTTATTTGTTTTTACTGATAGTATTGTACCTTCCAACTCACTTTTCTGCTTGTAAAGCCTTCTACCGATTAAAAATAAAGCCTACATCGTTTTCCAGGTCCGTTCGGAATTTGCCATTGATTGCTTTACTCCGAAGTAAACTCATTTTCACTCACGACAAGTCTTTTTTGAACCAGAAAACAAGTACAGAAGGCTTAACATCCACCATTTGAACTTCTTCTTGGAGGGCAGGGTGGAAGTCTGCTGTGTAAGCCGAGACACAGCAGATGCACGCAGCCGTTCCAGGTTGTGTGGCTCATGGCTTCCACTTTAAAGCATTAATGCTCCATCCAAATGTCCGAGCTGCATTATATTATTCAGGAGAATGCAAGTACAGCCGCTGTACCAGCCTTTGCCTCGCCACAGTTGCCAACGGTGGGAACGATATATGCTCGATCTTGGAACGTGAGGGACAGAGCCAGCCTTTCCTCTTCTTGTATGCGTGTTGTTCTGGCAACCTTAGCCTCTGTAGCAGCAATTGTAGTACTCGTTTTTTTGTGTTCGAGCGGCTACAGGAGACGTACAGTCCAGGGCATTAGAAGCCGCAGACTGGCCAGCTTAGGAGACAGTGATGCACAAGCTGATGCTTGCGGCAGCTCTGGTAACAACGAGGAGAAGGAACAGCGCGAGAAACCTCATCCTCCCAGCTTGTCTGGCGTTGAGGGGGAGAAACTGCCGATTAAGAAGAGATTGTTGGCCAGAGTGGCTGAAACAGGAAGCGCTGGTGAAGGGCGTAATCCCCAGCAGCAAGAGCAGCAGGACCAGCAGCAGCAGGACCAGCAGCAGAAAGACCAGCAGCAGCAACAGCGTGAACAGCCTGAAACTTCGTCCGACGTATACCCAGCTCATACGGCCTCACCGCCAGAGCAGGGAGGCGTCTTATCATTGTCTCCTAGCAACACGCTGCCTACAACGCCAGTGCGAACGCCGACACAGCTTGATAACCAAACTCGCCAGCATGCTGCTGGGCCTTCTGCTCCAGATGCAAAGCAAACAACCCCACCGCAGGTGTCCCAGCTGGAGGGGCAGCAATGGCGGCTACAGCAGAACCTGCAGAGCGAGGAGTGGCACTACGACCCGCTGCAAATTCATCCCAGACAGGATGACCGCGACGAGCCGTATCTGCCACACCAGCAGCAGCATAACCTGCATTTGCAGAATCTGATTTGGTGGCAGCAACAGACGCAGCAGATGCTTCAACAGCAGCAGGAACAGTATCTATCTTGGTATCTACACGCGCACCAGCAGCCCTTGCAACAACAGCAGCAGCAGCAGCAGGCGCTTCAACAGCAAGGGCAGCAGCAGCTATTGCACCCGGGTGGACAGCAGTACGAAGTACAGCAGCCGGAATATCAGCACGCAATGCAGCAGGTAACACAGCAGCCGATGCTGCAGGACGAGCACGGGCGGGAGCACGAGAAGAAAAAGCGGAAGAGGAAACACCAAGAGGGACTGGAGCCAGAGGGTGAACAGGGGCAGCAGCCGTTGCAACCTGGTAAAGCTCACCAGGGATATTTACCGGAAGACTGGATTCACCCGGACTCTCCAAGGTCTGAGATGGCGCAGCCCAGCACCTCTCAACAGGCGTTGCCGTCTTTCACTGGTGCAGGAGCAGCTGGCCCCTCGACGTCCTTTGACTACACGGTGCAGGCGAGTCCAAGTTTTCCACTGCTTCCTCTTTCCCGATGGCAAGCTCCTGCTGTAGAGGCATTAAGGGATGAAGATGCACTTGCTGCTGCTAAAGACGCTGCAGAAGCAGACGCAGTAGCACGAGCTGCAACAGCAGGCAGAGGTGTGGAGCATTATTGGCCTTATGCAGGGCCGCCCACTGCAGCATCGTCGGCACTCAATGAATACATGAGTTGGGGGGGAGAGGGGTTTTCTAGCGTGCTGACTGATGTCAGTTTTGAAGGTGGAGGCCCAGCAGCAGCAGCAGCAGCTGCAGCCATGCCTGCATATGCGCCTCCTCCGGCGTTTACAGGGCAGCCACTTATGCCCCCTCCGGCGTTTACAGAGCAGCCATTTATGTGGGGGTTTGTTCCCGATAGGATACGTGAACACCCGTTTGTGCGTCTGCCAAGAAGAATCGTCGAGAGGACTCCGGATTCGATTTTGATTGACATGAGAAGCGCCGTGTCCAGGTGGCCAGGCAGGCGAGATGCAGTGCCCCTGTTGCAGGAGGCTCGTGAACTGCTGTCGCGGCGGATTTTGTATTTTCCTGGCATGAGAGATTTGGCGCACGTATCAAAGTATCTGATAGAGCACGCGGTGAATCATGAACATCACGACTTATCAGTATTCCAGGCCAGCCGCGCAGTTGAGCGGCTTGGAATTCGCTTCCTGTTGCTCGATGTTGTTGTTTCCACTTTTATAGTTCTTGGGCAGACGCCAGACAGTGACAGTTGGAAGGTCTTCACAGATGCTATTAGCCATGCCGCACCCCCCCTGGTCGCACGGAGAAGCAACGGAGGACAACGGGTATTCTACTCATGTCTGAGTCAGGAGCTCAGCAGGGCAATACAAATACTTAAGACGGGAAGGAGGCCGTTGGCGGAAGACCTTCTGAGGATCAAGCGAATGCTCTTCTGTTTGGCGTGCTCCCCTACGCGTTTTCAAAGGCGTGCATTCGACCGTTGGAGGGAGGATGACTTCAACTCCCACGGCGAAAAGTAGATCCTCTCAACGAAGACGCTTATTTCGTGTGCACTTTAGGAGAAGTGAAAGAATAGCTGGGGGCAACCCGACCTTACACTATGAGCAGAAAATTGTTTGTACTGTGCCCCTTTGTACTCTAGAGCAGCTGGCTGCGATTAGCACGTCAACTTCTGAAACCTTTTGCGGGCTTACGGGTACAGTCACTAATAATTCCGTACACGAAATTCTGCAGTAGATATTGGATTCAAAGAAGTACTCTCTGTAGATTTAGTGCTTTTGCTCAAATATGAAATGGTTGTGCAGGAAACCCAAATGAAGTAGATGGCCTCAATGCGAAGAGAGGGGTATTGAGTATCTTATTACCTCTTGCCTTATTGCATTGAGCTGGGTTGGTGTCGGGCCAGATCAAAGGGGCTTAAGACGCTGTGGGTTTGGGTTGGAATGGCATGAGGCCAAGCACAAGTAGCACTGTAGTGTCACTTATGGATGTTTTTGCTTGGACCTTGGTGTTTCTAGGTCGTTTTGTGCGTAAGAATTGCTGCATCGGCAAAGCGTGTAGGCGATGCCAATGAAGCAAGTTCTAGTGGCAAGTGCCCGCACTAGAGTAGAAACAGACAAAGCGGCTCCATTGAAAAGGCGCCTTCATGTTATGATTGTGCGAAACATGGTCTACCTGACTGCCTTTGGTGTCGGTATTTTGCTTATCTGTATTTCTATGTCCATGCAGTATTTGCTTTCCGGCTTGCCACTTAAGCCGCCTTTCTAACAATCTGCGGTTTTAATCCACTCACCGAAAAAGGGAACTGAGCATGGATACAGGGGGTGTTTTTCCTAAAAGGGCTCAGAAATCAGCAGATGGCCTAACCTCGAGTCTTCAGGCCTCATGGTCACAGCTAGAGAAGGACCTGAAACTGGTGCGGAGGGGAGGCGGATGGCCACAAGTTAAGGCACAGCTTGGTATAACCCCAGTTCCAAGGTTACCGCACACGCGTAGACATCAAATCTCAATTCGACGCATGGAATAATATCGTACTAATACCGTACACAGCTGTGGAATAGCTTTGTGGCCCACGGTTGGCAGCTCAGACCTCCAGATGCGCGTACGGCTCACACATAAATATTCATGCACCAAATCCTGGCGGACCATTGGACACTGGGCTGTCTGAAGTTAGAACATGTATTCCGAATTGGGTGCAGGCCACCTACTCAGGACGAAGTAGGCATTCTCCGGTTGTTATCGCATGCAGCAAAGAGGGCTTGGCTGTGCTTGCATGCGCAATTGCCCTGCAGGATTAATTGCAGACCAGCTGCTACTGCGGAGAGCAGAAACTCACATCGTTGGCTCTATTGCAGCTCACGACGGTCCTCTACCAAGGCAGGTCGCTCTCGCTACATCGGTAGTACCGCGTGCTTCATCGCCGAGGTGAGAGCTCGAAGGCCACCTCTGCAGTTGGGCGGTTTGCTGTATAGCCCTAACTAGTTCGGACGTCTCTCTACAGAAGATATGAAGTAGAGAATATTTAGGGGTTCTCCGAAGCTTGGTGGGTGCGGCGTTAATCCTCTAACTTTGCCGCGGCCCGTTGCGAGCTCCACCAAAGCCAAAGCCTTCGAGAAAGTGCTAGTGCAAAAAAGGCAACGGATCTACCCTTCAGCCACAAAAGGGTCCTGGGTACCGTTACTCAAGGGAGGGCGATAGGGGGTGCAAGGGCAGGCCTGTCGTAGGCTGCAACGCACCTTGCTGCAAGGCAAGGCGTGTCGCAGCCCTACATGCACGCACTATCAATGCCTCTGCATGCGCTAGCATTGTAGACCCATAGCGTAGGCAGTCTTTAATCGCAACTCAGCCTTCCGTAGAAAGCGTAGGAGAAAGTAAGGTTACGAGCGCCAGCGTACTGCAGAATATATTGCATCTGTCTCCCCTCTCTCCTAAGCGGCACGCGTTCTCGCCTGACAAGCCGCCCATGAGAAAGAAGGAGGAAAAGAATAAGAACAACGAGGAAGCGGAGCTGGATGGCACCCTGGAAGATGCCTCCACACCACGCTGCTGTCGCTGCTGAGTTGCACCTCGTAGTCGTGGGATCGCCCAGCGGCTGGGGGCGCAGGAGGCCAATCACGGCTTCCTGAGGTCCATCAACCTAGCACGGATGGTAATGCGTATGGATGATGCCCTTGTGCTCGTAAGGAATGTGCAGGAGCGCAGGAGGTGGGTGGCTCCATTCGCTGTAACTGAAGTTGAGTGAGGGACCAGCAAAAACGTAAACGCTGTCGTAGTCTCTAACTAGGCGGGCAACCACTGTGAAATCCATCGAGAAGTCCGTCCAGATTCGTTTGAGGATCGGAATATTCTGCAATAGTCCAGGTTTGAGAATGTGCCGCAGCTTTACTGCTGACATCCCAGGCAAATGAAGAGACAACAGGGGCTTTTTCCCACTTGTTTTGTTTGTTCGCTTGCCTGGCAGTCTTGCTAAAAGTCCTGCTCCTCCAGCTCCTTTGGCTCTTATATGCGCATACACTCCTGGATTATGTGACCTTGTTTGTTGCAAAAGGAGTAGGCACGTCGCTCGGCACGTCTTTCCGGCTTCCCAGGCGCCGTATTCGCTATCTCTTGTGGGCGATTGCCTCTGAAGTGGGGGGAAGGGTTCGGCGCTGGCAGAGGCCTCGGTGAACCATGCGGTGCTACCAACTTTAGGAGGGGCTTTCGATCTTACCGGTGGACCCGCGCAGGCTGCATAAGAATCACATACTTTGAAAATGAGCTCATGAGAAAACAACTGTTGCCCCCTTCCTTTTTCAAGCCTCGTGCTCACAGATGCCCATGGGCCTGGGCTGGGCTGGAGGGGGCTGAAGAAAACAGAAGCATGCCTGTCACGGGCTTCAGCGCACCACGGTGCAGCTACAGCTGCCAAGACAACCCCGCATTCATTCACAGCCATTGCCCATGGCTACATTGCCCATTATCTGTAGGCGCTAACGATGCAGACAACATTTAAACAGTTAGTTGGTCCTCCGTAGCCAGTGTGCGAGCATGTAAACATGCGAGTATCAACATCACTCACTGCATGCTACAGTAATTGTAGTGAACAGCGGGCTCTGTTGTTCCTACGTATATCTCTTAAGTATACCAAGTAGGTGGACATGACACCTTTACTATCTATTCTCTACGCATATTCCACAAACGTCCCGTTTATTCAATTAATAATTTCAAAAACATAGTCGATTCCGTATTATTAAAGGGAAAAACCCAAAACAATAGAACTAACTAACTCCCCCAACGCAGGGTTGGAGCCGGACCCGCTACGTCAGCCTCCCCCAATCAGCCCTGAATC
>OY986954.1:404944-407444 GCA_963920595.1 Eimeria praecox
GCAGCAAATCTACTTGGTTCTCCTTCTATACACGCTAGCGATTTATTGGATTAATTAATATTGAGGCTGCTGTATTCTTTCAACTTAGGGGGAGAGGCTTCTTATGTTTACTACAGGAAGATGAAGATCTTATATATATTAAATAAATTAGTTTTAGATATTTTAGATAATTAGATGAGGGGTATGTATGATGCATGCATGCATAAGAAAATAAATCTACTAGTGGTAGTAGAAAGAATGTTTTGAAATTATACGAATATGTCTGAAACAACAAAATAGTTGTATATTTAATATATTTAAATTGTTAAGAGCTTCTTTTCTTTTGTTATATGTTGTTGTTTTTATATTTATATTTTTAAATAAAATAATAGAGATATGTCTTTGTACATATTTCTATGATTATAATACAGAGAAACAGATCAAGAGAATAGATAATCTATTCTATTCTATTCTATTCTATTATGAGGTGTAATCGTATAAAAAAAATACAAATAATAAACAAATAGGAAGAATAGCAAAGCCTAAATATCTCTTGATAATAAAACAATTACTATTCTGTCTGTTTAAAACCCTGAATAAAAAATTTGGAGGGAAGATAATTAAAAACATTTGAAATATATTATTTAAAAAAATATTATTTTCTGTATACATATATATATATATATATATATATATATATATATACATATATATATATATCTTTAGGTAAATAAAATAAATAAATTAATAAAATAAGGTTTTAATCTGTAAAAAAAGAACTTATCGTGTTCTGTCTGTATATCAGCAGAAACTGGCTGTGTTTAGTACGTCAACTTAAGAAATGTTCTGCTTGTTTACGTGTATTATTTATTAATATTTTAATATATAAAAATATTAACATTAAATATTTTAATTAATATTTTAATATATTAAAAAATCTTAACATTAAATATTTTAATTCAAAGAAATATTCTCCTTGTGGGGTTTATATATATATATATATATATATATATATATATATATATATATATATATATATATATATATATATATACTGTGCTTAATTATGAAAATAGTATGTAAGAACCGAAATTCAAGAATAGAATAGTAAACAGATTTAGTGTTAAGAGGAGATCCAAGGAATATCTATTTAGTTTTTATTGTTTTATATTAAGATATGTTGATATTTGAGTTTTATAATAATAAAATTATTAAATTATTATTAATAATAAGACAGAAGGGTCTTATGACGCTGTAGGATTTGAAAGAAACGACAGGGATTTAGTGTTTCTATGTTGTTTGTTGTTTTCTATCTTTCTAGTTGTTAACACTTCGCATTAGAATAAAAATAAATAATTGTGATTCGTTAATATAATACCTTCAGCTATGCTAGCACTGTAGATACTGTAGGGTAGACAATCTTTGAATATATATATATATATTTATGTATATATATATATATATATATATAATCTAATATCTATTTCGAGTTTACTACACTCTCAGTACATATAAACAAATAATCTATTTTAATATATGCTTCATTGTTGCTGGCTCTAACACCTAAACTCATTAAATACATACTCAGTCTTTAGTAATTTTATTCTTATATATATATATATATATATATATATATATATATATATATATATATATATAATATAATTTATATACATATATGAGATACGCGCACGAATCGTAGATAAACCCTACCCTGCTAGAGCTCTCTAAAATTTTTCGTGAAAACTACATAATGGGCAATCTTAAATTATATTTTAAATATAAATATATAAAATAAATAATTTAATTTGTTGTTTAATTGATGGAGTTTACTGCACAGCAGTGTATATTATTGTATAGAAGGCTACAACAGTTATGTTGTGCTTGTTGATAGGCTACATACACCCCACAGGATGCAGCAACTAGCTGGAAGGAATCCAAGTATTATAAATATAAAATTTTAGTAATATTTAATTAAAATATAATAAAAAAAGAAAGAGAAAAGAAAAGAAACAAACTTTAATTCATAAACACCATAACCTACGAGGCCGTTGGTGTGCCCTCTACCGTGCAATTATTAGGAAGACATATCATAATCGATGTTTGTGTGTTTCTCTTCTTGAATATTTATATTTTTTTAAAATAATATATATTAAATTAATTAAATAAGTTTTTTTATTCCATTAAAGAAGTTATTCTTAAAAACAACAACTGCTACCATCAATCGTTGGTTTGATATATATACAACTAGTATGAAGGCGACGCCATAGCATAGTAATTGTGTTGAATATGTTTATAATATCAACTATAACTATAACAAGTATATTTATTTATATCTTTTATTAATTTTTATTCTATATATTCTTCCTTTCATGGTTTCGATCCCCCCCTCCCCCCCCTCCCTTTTTATATTGTAGGTCTTTCGTGCATATATCGATCGATCGTTGTTGTTGTTGTTGTTATTATTATTATTATTGTTATTATTATTGTTGTTGTGTGTAAATATGTTTATAATTTTATT
>OY986954.1:412444-414944 GCA_963920595.1 Eimeria praecox
TTATATTATATTATATTATATTATATTATATTATATTATATTATATTATATTATATTATATTATATTATATCTTATATCTTATATCTTATATCTTATATCTTATATCTTATATCTTATATCTTATATCTTATATCTTATATCTTATATCTTATATCTTATATCTTATATCTTATATCTTATATCTTATATCTTATATCTTATATCTTATATCTTATATCTTATATCTTATATCTTATATCTTATATCTTATATCTTATATCTTATATCTTATATCTTATATCTTATATCTTATATCTTATATCTTATATATCTTATATCTTATATCTTATATCTTATATCTTATATCTTATATCATATATACAATCATATATCATATATCATATATATATGATATATATCTATGATATATAAGATGTATATCATATATCATGTATATCAGATTTCATATATATATATATATATGTATATATGATATGATATATATCATATATATGATGTATATCATATATATCATATTTATCATATATATGATGTATATCATATATATCATATATATAATATATGATATATATATATATATATATATATATATCATATATATCATACATATCATACATATGATAGATATCATATATATCATATATATCATATGATATATAATGTATGATATTATACATCATAACATATATCATAGATTATATTATATAATATATCATATCATATATATCATATATATATATATATATACATATATCATATATCATATTATATCATTATTATTATTATTATTATTATTATTATTATTATTATTAGTATTATCATATATCATCATAGCATATCCTATATACTCATCATAATCATTATCAT
Source organism: Eimeria praecox (assembly GCA_963920595.1). Lineage (NCBI taxonomy): Eukaryota > Apicomplexa > Conoidasida > Eucoccidiorida > Eimeriidae > Eimeria > Eimeria praecox. The sequence goes on from OY986954.1 coordinate 413,313, forward strand.
ATTATATTGCATTATATTATATTAGAATTATATTATATTATTATATAAACAAAATCCTGAAAGTATATACTTTCTTTATTCTGCAGATATAACACTAATATCACAACGATCATGATTTTCTATATATATATATATATATATATATATATAATATACATATATACATGTATTTGTATATGTATGTATGTATGTATCTATCTCTGTATCTATCTACATATCTGTCTATTTATTTATCTATATCTATCTATATCTATATCTATATCTATATATCTATATCTATCTCTGTATCTCTCTCTCTCTATGTATATATATATATATATATATATATATAGAGAGAGAGAGAGAGAGAGAGAGATGTAGATATTTTTTTAAACTTCATGATTGTGCTGATGATATTGTATATGATGGAAACAACATTAGAAATTGCTTGAATGTTAATTGTATGTTTTCTTGTGTTTTTGAGGTGTATAGACACCTCAGAGAGAAAGAGACAGATCTGCATGGCTTGCGTTGATTATGAGTTCAAGATTATTATATTAAAATGATTTATTATCTATCAACAATCTATTTATGTTTGAAGAAGACAGGAGGGCTCTGCTGTATATACACTCTATCTTTAATTTTTTTCTGTCTTTTATTTATCTACTTCATCTTTTCAATTCTTATATTTATCTACTTCATTATTTATACTAACATGCACGATCGTAGAAACACTGCATGCATGCATGCATGCATGCATGCAGTGTTTATATGCATGTATGCAGTGTTATATATGTATGTATGTATGTTTGCATGCAACTGCATGCATGCATGCATGCATGCATGCATGCATGCAGGGTTTATATGCCTGCCTGCCTGCCTGCATGCATGCATGCAGGGTTTATATGCCTGCCTGCCTGCATACATGCATGCATGCAGGCAGGCAGGCTATGCATGCATGCATGCAGGCTATGCATGCATGCAGGCAGGCTATGCATGCATGCATGCATGCATGCATGCAGTGTTTATATGCATGCATGCCTGCCTGCATGCATGCAGTGTTTATATGCATGCATGCATGCATGCATGCATGCATGCATGCATGCATGCAGTCAGTGTTTATATGCATGCATGCATGCATGCATGCATGCATGCATGCAGTGTTAATAATGCAGTGGTTATAATGCAGTTGCATGCATGCAACTGCATGCATGCATGCAAATGCATGCAGTTGCAACTGCATGCATCATCATTTACATGCATGCTTCCACTTCATGTAAATGATGAAAGTCGGAAAGGGAAGTAGAAAACATAGAAAACGCAGGCAGATGCATGCATGCATAGTATATATATATATATATATATATATATATATATATATATATATATATATATATATATATATATATATATATATATATGCATGCATAGGATTGCATGCATGCATATACGTGCATGCATGCATACAACTGCATGCATGCATGCATGCATGCATCTAATTGCATGCATGCATGCATGCATTTGCATGCATGCAGTATCTCGAGGGACGTCAGGTATATCTCCACTGTCTCCGCCGAGTGTGGGGTTAACTGCTGATGCAGGCACATCGTGCTGCGCCCACTGATATTATTATTATTACTTTTATTATTATAT
>OY986954.1:417444-424944 GCA_963920595.1 Eimeria praecox
ATGCATGTGGGGCTGTCAGGCAGCACTTGCTGCAGCAGAGCTTGTTACAGCCCGTGAGAGGCCTGCTCCTTCCCCACTAGCCCAGGTCCTTTGAGAGCTGAGCCCAGGAGGCGTGGAGGTTGGATGGAGGGCGGCTATGTTTGTTATCGTCTTCTTCAAATATTTGAGTCTAATGCAGCTCATGAGGGTCTTCGACTATGATCGAGGACTGGCGTCTGCCCCCGGTAGCACCGCAGGGCTCGTAAGAGACGTATAAGCAACAACCTACAACTTTTTTGTAAGAAAGCTTAAAATGTAGAAATAATAAAAGAAAAGAAGAAAATTCGATAAAATTTGCTTCTAAGCTTCATCTTCTCTCTTGAAAAATACATAAATATATATTTGATCATCATGGGATAACCTCGGATAGAGAAGAGAGGCAGTTCATTCATTATCAGGAACATCATCATTTATTAATTTTTTTTTTTGATTTCTCCACAAAATCCAAAGGAAAATTTATTCTAACTAAGAACAATATAGAAAGAATGCCTCTGTCTCTGCCATCGATCGAGATATGATGATATCCGAGATGTGGGGAAGAAGGTGAGGAGTTTCTACATTCTTTCAGAGTAAACCTCCCTCTGCAAACGTACAGCAGGTTCTACAATTGGTGTTAGTATATTCATGATTAGAAGAGAAAGGACGACGATGATAGATACATCTTACCGATGGTTCGGCTACAGCAGAATCATACAAGTCTTTCGGTAAGCTATGCGATACAGAGCTTTCCCGGTAGACAGAGAAACAGGCCATGGTGAGATTGAGATAGTTTAAGCAGGGGAAGTTGTATAGAGAGCACTACATCGAGAAGGATGAACAGATAGGCGCAGCTATGGACCGGGGGTTCCCCTATGAGTGTTCTACGATTAGTCCGTAGCAGATATGTCTCGAGGGTTGAGGATAGAGAACTGAGGGGTTAAACCGTTAACTTCGCTCAGGTGATAGAGTATGCTCGTCTTAACAAGCGCGCTACTTCCACAGCTCTAACTGCAAGAGAAATAAGTTAGTTATGAAACGATCTACATGTTGAGCCTACGGATATTGGGGCTGTGCATGCAAGACCAACACAGGACTAGATTAGACGGGAAGACCAATGATGTAGCCAACGAATTTGGCATCTATCAAGTCGATAGGATATAACGAAAGGCGTATCTTCCTTTTTTGAAATAGAGAAGGAGAAGGCGAGATAATTCGAGACAGCAGACGCCAGACAATCGTGGAGGAACTGGAGAAGTAGGACTTTGAACAACACCGCAAGGGGAGCCAACACAACAAACAGGGAATACGACGATCCCTCAAGCAAACTCCTGAGCAATGAAAGCAAACAATCGAAGTGTATTAGCATGTTCTTCCATGAATTCATGAGATGGCTTCAGATCAACCATAACATCAACTCTGTGAAGCATCGGGGAGAAGAGAGTTAAACGAAAATTATCTCCTACATACTTCTGCAGTATCTCCGACTTCATGCACAATTCGTAAGAGGGGCTCAATCTCCTTCCCTCCTCAGACTCAGCTCATAAAACAACACTGTCCTTTTAGATTTGTTGGTCTTAGGAAGTCTTCGTGTACATTGTATACCCCGATATTAGAGGGGGCTGCCGAAAGCCAGCCCCCCACGCCCGCGGCTGATGACACTACCAAAGACAGCTTACCCTTGCGTGAGAATACAGGATTTAGACAAGGGAACAACAGGGAAGAGACTATACTATAATCGACATACATACATATATATATATATATATATATATATATATATATATATATATATATATATATATATATATATATATATATATATATATATATATGAATGTGTGCAAGCTAGTCGATTGGGTTCTAGTAGAATTGAACGCTCTTCAATACGCACAGGAAGACGATCAGCCGAAGACGTTTGTCATGCATGCATGCGTTGAAGAAGGCCCTTCCCTGTTCTTTCTCTATTCTTTTTTTTTTCTGGCTTCCATAGACGAATTGCCCTCAGCACGGAGGTGCCACCATACTGTCAGTGTGTGTTTCCTCAAAACATCAAGAGACAGGGAACAAATGGAGGAGACGGATGCACTAGCAACATGTCTATCTATTCGGAGGGGCAAGAAGAAGAAAGATTAATATTTATATTAAATACCCGCAGACAGACAACCCGAGTGGGTTTGTAAGATTGTAAGAATATCTTTAAGGTAACAATTCTTCATGTGCACCTAAGAACTCTCCTCCATTTAGAGAAAGCGACTCTATACGTGAGTATCTGCAGGATTTGCTTAAGTATACGCTTTAATTCAACAATGTTTGGCTTCTGTTGCAGACTAAAGGGAAACATTATATATATATATATATATATATATATATATATATATATATATATATATATATATATATATATATATATATATATATGAGACCATTCTTCAATAATAATCATTCTTCCTTTGTGATATACGCCATCGCCTCTCTTTATATACTTAGCCCAGTGGGGCTGTTGCGTACAGTTTTATTATTTTTCATTCTGTGGTGTGGGGCCCCCTCGGTTAGGCCCTTCGGAGGCTGCTCTATAGCAGATGCATTCTACGTAATATTTCTTTAGTTGGAGTGTTAACAGACAATGTGACTCCAAACTCTTGAGATAACGTGGCTGACCAGTGGTCATGCCAGTGGACTGTCCTGCTGCAGCTAGCAGCAGCTTCGTAGCTCTACAGCAGCAGCAGCACAGTGCAGTGGCATCTGTTCGAATGTTCTCTATCTATTTCTCTTGTTGTTTTTATTATTATCTTCGCCTTACTTCTCATGAAAGGAAGACAGGTCAGACACCAGGGGACATGTACTCCTTTGAGGACAGGGAGGCTCGCTCATACTCGTATCCTTACTTACTTGCTTCCAAGCTAATTAGCGATTATAACGTAAGTGTTTTAAGGTTGTATACACTTCACTCTACAATAGTAGATGTTGATTAGAAGGGGCGTTGAGTGTACGTACACCCGAGCTTCCTTACATCACACGCGGCAGCAAGTGCTGCTGAAGCCCTGCATGCATGATTTGATTGCTTGCATCCTTCTACCTTCTTCTCGTTTTAGTATGAAGAGAATAAATACAAATTTACTGACTCTCTCCTGTACAATCTACGAAAATACAAATACTCGGAGGGCTCACAGCTGTAGCTACAGCAAAGATAATGAAGATGGAGACAGCTCGGACCCCCTTATTCAAGCCCTTATATAAATAAATAAATAAATAAATAAATAAATAAATAGTTATCTTTAGGTTGTACCGAGATAGAGGAAAGAAGGTAATATGTTTTTTTAAACTTTTTGTAGTTTTTTCAACTATTTCATTCTCTTACAACGTAAGACATCCAAGTGTAGAGAGAGAAGATTCGCTCTCGTTATACCTCGTAGCACCCTGTAACACATCATGACATGCATGCATGCATGCATGCGGGGCTGTCTAAGATCCCTTCCAACAGCAATATCTGCTGCTGTAGTGTATGATAGGTGTATTAATATCTTCTCAAGTTTTCTGGCTTTAGTGCTAGTTTCTGCTGCAGAGCCCAGCAGCAGCAGCAGCAGCAACAGCAGCAGCAGCAGCAGCAGCAGCAGCAAGAACAACAACAAGGTAAGACAGCCAGCCTCTAAACAGGTTGCACACTGTTAGATCTTGGTGCAACTCAAGATAGTTTTGTTTTTTGTTTGTTGTATATACTTCTCTCTGTTGTTTATTAGAGTATTAAATCTCTCATACTCCATTATTATATCTATAGCACAACCCCGCTTAGTATAATATTTAAATATATTAATAGAAAAACAACAGAGTTATTATATAATCAAAGAAATACAATAAAATAATATAATAATATAATAATATATGTTGTTATAGAATCAAAGAAATACAATAAAATAAATAAAAATAAAATAAAGAATAGAGAAATATTGCTGTTTAAAACCTACAATATTATATTTATCTATACATATATATATATATATATATATATATATATATATATATATATATATATATATATATATATATATATATATATATATATATGTATGTATACGACAGGACACATCCTCATGCTGCTCCTGTGTATATAGTGTGCTGCATCTAAACTATCGACTACATCAAATATTTTAAATATATAATATGAAATATAATAAAAAACAAATAAATAAAATAAAAAGATAAACATTCCTACATAAATTAATGCTGCAACCGTGTTGCATATGTAAGGGCCCCCATAACTACCTATTAGTGTGCTGCATCTAAACTATCGACTACATCAAATATTTTAAATATATAATATGAAATATAATAAAAAACAAATAAATAAAATAAAAAGATAAACATTCCTACATAAATTAATGCTGCAACCGTGTTGCATATGTAAGGGCCCCCATAACTACCTATGCATGCACGTAAAGCTACGCCTTCAATATGAATATTTGTGCTTTTGTTTGCTTTTCAAGATAAATATTAAAATATATATTTAAAAATATAAAAATAAAATTAAAAATCATATTTTAATGAACAGATTCTGCTGTTGGTGTTCGGGTGTATGCGCACCGTCTGCCTATCTTTCTTTGGATGTTGTATATATATATATATATATTATTCTGAAGCATTTAATTATATTTATATATGTTTTTAACTTTTTAAATATGTTTTAATAATAATATAATGTAGATTTAAATATTATATTGCAGTTCATCTGCATAGACATTGTACCCCTATCTCGAATTTCTTCTTCCTTTCCACTTTATCCCACCACCGTCGTCAGCTCCTCCTATCTTTACGATGTCAACTACTCAGGCTTCTGCTGCTGCTGCTGCTGCTGCTGCTGCTGCTGCTGATGCTGATGGATCTGCATGCAACAATGCAGCAGCAGACAGCCGACGCCCTTCAACATCATCGCCCCCCAACTCTTCTTCTTCTGCTGCAGCAGCAGCAGCAGCAGCAGCAAAACCAGCGGAATCAGAGGCAGCAGCAGCATCAGCAGAAGCAGAAGCAGCAGCAGCAGCAGCAGCAAATGTAGAAGCAACAGCAGGCAACACAACACCTCACGAGACACCGCAAGAGGACAGCAACATCAGTACTAATCGCTGTTCTGCTGCAGCAGAGCAGCAGCAGACAGCAGCAGATAACCCGCAGGGATTTCTAAAGAAAGATATACATGAAACGCTGGGCTTAAACACAGAAGAGCAGCAGCAACAACTGATGCTGCAGCAACAGCAGCAGCAAGAACAACAGCAGAAAGGAGAGCAGCAGCAGAAGGAACTGCAGCAGCACAAGGAACAGCAGCAAGAGAAAGAGCAGCAGCAGCAGAAAGAGCAGCAGCAGCAGCAGCAGAAGGAGCAGCAGCAGCAGCAGCAGCAGCAAGAAGAGCAGCAGCAGAAAGAAGAGCAGCAACAGACAGAACGTCAGCAGCAAAAAGAGCAGCAGCAGCAGAAAGAGCAGCAGCAGCAGAAAGAGCAGCAGCAGCAGAAGGAGCAGCAGCAGCAGAAGGAGCAGCAGCAGCAGAAAGAGCAGCAGCAGCAGAAAGAACAGCAGCAGCCGCAGCAGCAGCAGAAGGAGCAGCAGCAGCAGCAGCAGCAGAAAGAACAGCAGCAGCAGCAGAAAGTAGAAGGGCAGCAGGAAGAAGAGCAGCAGCAAGAAGAACAGCAGCAGCAGCAGCAGAAAAAACAGCAGCAGCAGCAGCAGAAAGAAGAGCAGCAGCAGCAGAAAGAACAGCAGCAGCAGCAGCAGAAAGAAGCGCAGCAGCAGCAGCAGAAAGAGCAGCAGCAGGAGCCCGCTCAGGAACAGGATGCTCCGCAGCAAGACCAGCAGCAGCAGCAGCAACAGCAGCAGCAGCAGCAGCAGCAGCAACACACTGTCAAGCAGCAACACGAGCAGCAAAATGCAAGACAACAAGAGAAAACAGTTGCTGCTCAGTCTCCACACGATAGAAGACACGAAACCAACCCCGAGCCATCTGAAGAGGCTGCTGCTGATGCGGAGCAGCAGCAGCAGCAACAGCAGCAGCAGCAACTGCAGCAGCAGCAACAGCAGCAGCAGCAGCGTCAGCAGCAGCACCGAAAGCAGCGAGACGCTGGGGGAACCCGAGGCGGAAATAGCAGCAGCAGCAGCAGCAGCAGCGTCAGCAGCAGCAGCAGCAGCAGCAGCAGCAGCTCTGTGCCCACAAATTCTGACAGCAAAGCTGCAGGAGCGCCAGCAGCAGCAGCAGCAGCAGCAGCACCAGTATCATCATCAGCAGCAGCAGATCCAGCAACAGGAGCAGCAGCAGCAACCCCGGAAGCAGCAGAAGCACCTCCAGCAGCAAACCTGCCTGCAGCAACAGCAGCAACAGCAGCAACAGCAGCAGCAGCAGCAGCAGCAGACGCAGCAGACGCAGCAGCGGGGACAGCAGCAGCAGCAGCAGCAGCAAATAAAATATATTCTTTGAAGGAGATGATGAGATATGCTGTTAAGAGCAAACGGCCTTTCCACTCTTCTATGGCAGCAAAGAACAGCAGCAGCAGCAGCAGCAGCAACAGCAGCAGCAGCAGCAGCAGCAGCAGCAGTTCAGGGTCTTCAGCTCCTCTTGCTGCTGCATGCTCGGGAGAGGGTTCTACGGCAGCAGCAGCAGAAGGAGCAGCAGCAGCAACAGAAGCAGCAGCAGCAACGACTGCAGCAGCAGCTAACGCTGAGGACCAAGGCTTGGGTTTGTCTGCTGCTGCTGCTGCAGCAGCAGCAGCTCCTGCTGCTGCTGCTGCTGCAGGGAGAGACGCCTCCAGTGCTTATGAAGAAAGAGAAGAACACTTCCGTAAATGCTTTTCTGAGTAAGTGCTGCTGCTGCTCGTGCTGCTGCTGCTGCTCGTGCTGCTGCTGCTGCTCGTGCTGCTGCTGCTGCTCGTGCTGCTGCTGCTCTTGTTCATGCTGCTGCTGCTCTTGTTCATGCTGCTGCTGCTGCTCGTGCTGCTGCTGCTGTTCGTGCTGCTGCTGTTCGTGCTGCTGCTGCTGCTGTTGTTCTTGCTGCTGCTGCTGCTGCTGTTCGTGCTGCTGCTGCTGTTCGTGCTGCTGCTGCTGCTGCTGCTGCTGCATGCGCCTATCTGTTTCTTTAGCAGCCGTTTTGCTGCAGGCCAGGCTTTCGTTTGCTGCCGCGGGCTTCAACAGGAGGAGATGCAGCAGCAGCAACAGCAGCAGCAGCAGCAGCAGCAGCAGCAGGTCAAGGCGTAACTGCTTCTGGGGCCATCTGGAAACCTCGACAGCCTGCAGCAAACCCCACAGGACGTCAAGGTGTGTCTTTGCTGCTGCTGCTGCAGATAGTTGCTGCTGCTGCTGCTGCTGCAGATAGTTGATGCTGCTGGTGCAGATAGTTGCTGCTGCTGCTGCTGCTGCAGATAGTTGCTGCTGCAGCAGCAGCAGCAGCAGCAGGCAGCAGCTTATGGTGTTGCTGCTGTTTGCTTCTGTGGGGTTCTAAGCTCGAGTGTC
>OY986954.1:429944-432444 GCA_963920595.1 Eimeria praecox
CTTCTTCAAGGTATGTTTGTGTGTTGTTTTCTTTTTTAGTTTTGTATTCTTCTCTTTGTCTTCTCAAAAACACATATTCTGCTGCTATTTGTTGCTGCTGTTGCTGCTGCTGCTGCTGTTGCTGCTGCTGCTGCTGCTGTTTGTTTGTTTACAGGCCGGTGCTGCCGTCTGTTGCAGCAGCAGCAGCAGCAGCTTCGATGTGTGCTCAACGCGCTGCAGCAGCAGGGGGAGAGGGATTGCTGGGGGAGTCTCCTGTGTCTGCTGCTGCTGCTGCTACCTATCCAGCAGCAGCAGCAGCAGCTCCAGCAGCAGCAGCAGCAGCAGCAGCAGCAGCAGCAGCAGCAGCAGCAGCAGGACCAACATTGTCGAAAGACAATAGCGGAGAGAAGCATTTACTAAAGTTGCTGCATGCGGGAGATAATTCAAGGAAACCATGGTTACACAATAATAAACACAGAAGAAAATAACACACATAATGCTGCTGCTGCTGCTGATGATGATGATGATGATGCTGCAGGTAGTTGCTGCTGCTGCAGCAGTTAGTTGCTGCAGCAGTTAGTTGCTGCTGCAGTTAGTTGCTGCTGCAGTTAGCTGTTGCTGCAGTTGGTTGCTGCTGCAGCAGTTAGCTGCTGCTGCAGTTGGTTGCTGCTGCAGCAGCTAGTTGCTGCTGCAGCTAGCTGCTGCTGCAGTTAGTAGCTGCTGCAGTTAGTTGCTGCTGCAGCAGTTAGTTGCTGCTGCAGCAGTTAGCTGCTGCTGCAGTTAACTGCTGCTGCAGTTAGTTGCTGCTGCAGCTAGCTGCTGCTGCAGTTAGTTGCTGCTGCTGCAGTTAGTAGCTGCTGCAGTTTGAGTGTTTGTGTTGTTTATTGGAGTTAGTGTGTTGATTTGCGTTTCTTTGTTTTCTTCATCCAAACAAAGACAGGAACTGTTTTAAATTAATTTAAAATTTATTCAATTATAAGCTGTTTTCGGCTGTATGTACGTAGCTGCCTATACACCCGAAGAAGTAGATGTTTGATGCTTTAGTTAGTTGTATTTATTTTTATTTTTATTTTTATTTTTATTTTTATTTCTTTATATTTGCAGCAGCAGCAGCAGCAACAACAGCAGCAGCAGATCAAATTAATAAACAAGAAGAATAAAGTAATTAATAAACAAGAAGAATAAAAACAATAAACCAAATAATAAACAACAAACAAACAAAATAAAATAAAATAATAAAAGTAGAAATAGAAGAAGAGAGAGAGAAGCGAAATATCTAACAAACAAACAAACAACAACATCTTCAAACTCTGTTCATTAATAAATCAACAAAATAATTTAAATTTATTTTAAGTAATTAATTTAAATTAATTAAAAATGTTTTAAATAATTAATTTAAATAAATTAATTATTTTAATTCAAACGTAAAAATGATAAAACAAGAAAGTACATGAAATGCTACAACTTAAAATCTTTTGTATTTGTTTATTTCTGTTTATATATATATATATATATGTATATGTATATGTATACATATATATATATATATATATATATACATATATATATATATATAAAGATGTATAATTTTAAAATAATGAGGAGAAAATAAAGAAAATAAGAACAAAACAAAACAAGAAAAAAACAAAAAAAACATATATATATATATATATATATATATATATATATATATATATATATATATATGTTTACAGTGTCTTTTGAACTTGGGGTGTATAGGCAGCTTATTCAGATATTATTATGTTGAAGGAAGCATAATTTGTTTTGTTATTTTTTTGTTTTTTCTTTGTATTTTTTGATATATTATAATTATTGTTTAAATATATTTTCAAAATATTAAATATAAATGATGCAGAATCCCAAGAATACGAAGCTACAAACACCATTATTTGCTCGCTTTCCCTCTTTTCATGTTTCTTCAGCATCATCACCTCCAACGATATTTTCTCTATCATTTTCTGAATATACAACATTAAATATTTATTTTTTTTTGATTCAATGGGTAGCAAAGGTATTAAATATTATAATTATTTATATATTTAATTTATTTTTAAAAATAAAATATTTAAATGCTACAGCAACAGCTTCTGCCTGTCCTACTTCAACTCCATGCTGCAGCAGAAGAAAAAGAAATAGAAGAACTACGCCGTTCTCTTCTACTTGTTGTAGAAGTAGATTTAACTCTTTTGTAAGTAGTTCAATCTTTTCTTCTTCTTCTTCTCTATCTTCTTCTCTATCTTCTTCTCTATCTTCTTCTCTATCTTCTTCTTCTCTATCTTCCTCTTCTCTATCTTCTTCTCTATCTTCTTCTTCTCTATTTTCTTCTTCTCTATCTTCTTCTCTATCTTCTTCTCTATCTTCTTCTTCTCTATCTTCTTCTCTATCTTCTCCTCTATCTTCTTCTCTATCTTCTTCTCTATCTTCTTCTCTATCTTCTTCTCTATCTTCTTCTTCTCTATCTTCTTCTTCTCTATCTTCTTCTTCTCTGTCTTCTTCTCTA
>OY986954.1:442444-452444 GCA_963920595.1 Eimeria praecox
TAAAAACAAAACAAAACAAAATAATTAAAAATATAAAAACAAAAACAAGAGAAACAGCAAACACAGCAGCAGCAGCAACAGCAGCAGCAGCAGCAGCAGCAACATTCTCTCCTTCGCCTCTACTCTCTCATCCCCCACATTCAAATATAATCGGGTTAGTACAATAATGCTGCTGCTGCTGTTGCTGTTGCTGTTCCTGCTGCTGCTAATGCTGCTGCTGCTGTTGCTGTTGCTGCTGCTGCTGCTAATCCTGCTGCTGCTGCTGCTGTTGCTGTTGCTGTTGCTGCTGCTGCTAATGCTGCTGCTGTTGCTGCTGCTGCTGTTGCTGCTGCTGTTGTTGCTGCGTCTGTTGTATACAATTGTATACCTTCTCCCCCAACCCTACTATTTATTTATTTGATTTTATGCTGCTGCTGCTGCTGCTGCTGCTGCTGCTGCAGCATCACCGCAGCAGCGAAAGATTTATTTGAAGCATTGATAACGAAAATATACAACAGCAAACTAACAGCAGCAAAAACAACGAAGGCGCTCGCTGCTGTTGCTGCTGCTGTCTGCGTACTCCTGAGTAAGTGCATCTGCTGCTGCTGCTGCTGCTGCTGCTGTTGCTGCTGCTGCTGCTGTTGCTGCTGCTGCTGCTGCTGCTGCTGCTGTTGCTGCTGTTGCTGCTGTTGATCCGGGATCGCTGCTGTTGCTGCTGCTGTTTGCATACGCCTAAGTAAATGCATCTCTTTAAATTATATTTAAATTATATTTAAATTATATTTAAATTATATTTAAATTATATTTAAACTTGAGTTCATTTATATCTCCATTACATTTAAATTATATTTAAATTATATTCAAATTATATTTAAATTATATTTAAATTATATTATATTTAAATCATATCTAAAATATATTTAAATTATATTCAAATTATATTTAAATTATATTTAAATTACATTTAAATTATATTTAAATTATATTTAAATTATATTTAAATTATATTTAAATTATATTTAAATTATATTTAAATTATATTTAAATTATATTTAAATTATATTTAAATTATATTCAAATTTTAATTATATTTAAATTATATTTAAATTATATTTTAATTATATTTTAATTATATTTAAATTATATTTCAATTATATTTGTTTACAGATAGAAACAAAGTTTGTTCTACTGATGTCGCAATCGCTGCTGTTGTCTGCGGCTTCGGTGCCGAATCAAACAGCAGCAGCAGCAGCAGCAGCAGCAGCAGCAGCAGAATTTGTAAGAACTGCAACAGCAGCAGCAACAGCAGCAGCAGCAGCAGCAACAGCAGCAGCAGCAGCAACAGCAGCAGCAGCAGCTACATCTCTCCCCCCTTCACTCCTGATGACGATTCGTAAGTTTCGTTCATAGCAGAAACAGCAGCATCTGCTGCTGCAGCAGCAGCAGCAGCAGCACACACAGCAACAGCAGCAGCAGCAGTAGCAGCAGCAGCAGCAACAGCAGCAGCAGCAGCAGCATTTTATATTTAATTTATTTATTAGATATACTTGTTTAGGTTCATCGCCGCATTATATAAATTTAACAACGAAGATCAAAACTTCCTCGCTCGTTCTCTCCTTGCTTTTCTCACAAACACAAAATAAATTAATTTATACAAATAAAATAAAATAAAATAAAATAAAATAAATTAAAATATATATATTCAAATACATAAATACAAAACAACAAATACGCAACGCTTATGCTGCTGCTCCTGCTGCTGCTGCTGCTGCTACTACTACTTTTCTTCATTCTTTCTATTTGCTGCTGCTGCAGCAGCAGCTGCTGCTGCTGCTGCAGGCACTGCAACAGCAGCAGCAGCAGCAGCAGCAGCAGCAGCATATGTGCTTGCTGCTGCTGTTTCTATCTAGTGTATGGAACCAGTGTACGGTCTTGCTGCTGCTGCTGCTGCTACAGTTCATAGCGTTGCCGCTGCAGCAGCTGCTGCTGCTGAAGTTGCTGCTGCTGCTGCTGCTGCTGCTTCTACCCTTATTGCTGCAGCAGCTAAACTATTTGCTGCTGCAGCAGCAGCAGCAGGAGAGAGACAAACCCTCTTAAATCTAAGAATAAAGTTAAATTAAATTAAATTAGAATAAAATTAAATGAAATAAAATAAAATAAATTAAAATAAATAAATAAAAAAAAAAATAAATAAAATAAAATAACATAAAATAACATAAATAAAATAAAATAAAATAAATAAAATAAAATAAAATAAATAAATAAAATAAAAAGAGAAGAGGCGGCTGCCCTTCTGTTCAATTTTTTGCTTCTGAAGCAAACAGCAGCAGCAGCAGCAACAGCAGCAGCAGCAGCAGCAACAGCAGCAGCAGCAGCAGCAGCAGCAGCAGCAGCAGCAGCAGCAGCAAATAGAGAAAATAGCTGTAAGCTTCTGATGTATGTATGCATGCAGACAAACCTTCTTTATATTTGTTTGTACAAATATATTTTATATTTATTTATTTATTTATTTTATTTATTATTTATTTTTTAATATTTACTTGTAACTTGATTCATTTAAATCTTATATTTTACTTATGTTTTATTTATATTTTATTTATATTTTATTTATATTTTATTTATATTTTATTTATATTTTATTTGTATTTTATTTATACTTTATTTATATTTTATTCATATTTTATTTATATTTTATTTTACTTGTATTTTATGTATATTTTATTTATATTTTATTTATATTTTATTTATATTTTATTTATATTTTATTTATATTTTATTTGTATTTTATTTATACTTTATTTATATTTTATTTATATTTTATTTATATTTTATTTTACTCGTATTTTATTTATATTTTATTTGTATTTTATTTATATTTTATCCATATTTTATTTATATTCTATTTACATTTTATTTTACTTGTACTTTATTTGTATTTTAATTATATTTTTTTTATATTTTATTTATATTTTATTTATATTTTATTTATATTTTATTTGTATTCTATTTATATTTTATTTAATTTTTATTTATATTTCATTTATATTTTATTTTACTTGTATTTTGTTTTATTTACATCTTACTTATATCCTATTTATATTTTATTTATATTTTATTTATATTTTATTTGTATTCTATTTATATTTCATTTACATTTTATCTATCTTTTATTTATATTTTATTTTATTTGTATTTTATTTATATCTTATTTATATTTTATTTATATTTTACTTATACTTTATTTACATTTTATTTATATTTTATTTATATTTTATTTATACTCTATTTACATTTTATTTATGTTCTATTTATATTTTATTTATATTTCATTGTTTATTTATATTTTATTTACATTTTATTTATATTTTATTGTTTATTTATATTTTATTTATTTTCTCTTTATTTTTCATGACCTGTTCGTTCTTTCTTTCTTCTCTCCTGTATATATTTATCTATTTATTTATTTATTTATTATTTTGATTAATTAATTAATTAACTAATTAATATTATTTGTTTATTATTTATTATTTTATTTATTTCTTTCTGTTTGTTTATCTTCTTCTTCGTAGCTCGTCTTTTTCTGTTTATTTCATCTTACTTCATTCTTTTTATTTTATTTTATTATTTTATTTATTATTTTATTTATTAATTTATTATTTTATTTATAATTTCATTCATTATTTTATTTATTATTTTATTTATTTTTATATCGATTATTATATGTACT
This sequence comes from Eimeria praecox, assembly GCA_963920595.1. Classification (NCBI taxonomy): domain Eukaryota; phylum Apicomplexa; class Conoidasida; order Eucoccidiorida; family Eimeriidae; genus Eimeria; species Eimeria praecox. The sequence goes on from OY986954.1 coordinate 446,151, forward strand.
ACTATATTTATTTTTATATTTATTGTACTATCCGTTTTATTATTTATTATATTATTTATATTTTTTATTATTTATTCTATTTTATTATTTATTTTTTATTTTTTATTATATTATTTATTTCTTATAAATATTTTTTCTGTCTTAGTTTTATTTTTTTATTTTTATTTTTTTATATTTTTTTAACTTCTTTCTTCTCTCCTTCATACTTTGATTTACTTCTTTATACATCGTACATACTCTCTAAATTTATATATATATATATATACAATTTAAATATTAAATTAATATATTATTCAAATATATATTATAAATATTAAATTAATATATTACATAAAAATATATTTAAAATATTAAGTTAATATATTAATTAAATATACATTTAAAATATTATATCAAAATATCAAATTAAAATATAGATGTATAAATTAAATATATAATCAATATCCCAAATTAATATATTAATTAAATATATAATTAAAATAATTAACATATTAATCTAAGTAAATATTTAATGACGATTTAACTAACAAAACAATTTAATATATTAAGTAGATAAAAGAGTAATAAATAGATAATAATAATAAATAAATAAATAATAATAATAATAATTATTATTATTATATTTAATAATAATAATAATTAATAATAATAATTAATAATTAGTAAGAATAATAATGATAATAATACAAGTAGACTAAAACAAATTAGTAGAAATTAGTAGATAGTAGATTCAAAGATAGAAGATAATATATTAATATATTATTAATACATTAATATATTAATATATTAATATACTAATATATTATTATATTAATATATTAATATATGAAAATACATATTAATATATTATTAATATATATATTAGTATATTAATATACTAATATATTAATATACTAACAATATATTAATATATCAATATATTAATATTTTAATATTTTAATATTTTAATATAATAATGATATATTAATATAATTATAAATATACTAATATATTAATATACTATTTATATATTAATTTATTAAATTATTATTATATTAATATATTAATATATTCATATACAATTAATATATTAATATATTAATATATTAACTGTATATGAATATATTAGTATATTAATATTCTTAGATTAATATCTAAGACACTCCTAAATAAATATACATTAATAGATTATATATATATATATATATATATATATATATATATATATATATATATATATATATATATATATATATATATATATATATATATATATTAGTAACCTAATAAAGAGCAAAATACATAAAAATAACAAAGTACAATAATCTAAAGATAGATAAATAAAAATAAAAATAAAATGAAAATGAAAATATAAAAATAAAATAAAAACAAAAATAATTGTGTTGTAGTTATTAACTAATTAAACAAATAATTTATCTTACTACTCTAATCTGCCTCAATATAATATAATAATTTAATTTAATTTAATTTAATTTAATTTAATCCAACATAATTTAAATTAAATTAGATTTAATATAATTTTAATTTAATTTAATTTAATTTAATTTAATTTTATTTTATTTTATTTATTTTTCTTTATTTATTTTATTTTATTCAACATAATATAATTTAATATAATTTAATATATATATAACATAAACTCCTTTAATATGATAAAACATTAACTTTATAATTTAATATAATTTAATATAATTTAATATAATTTAATATAATTTAATATAATTTAATATAATTTAATATAATTTAATATAATTTAATATAATTTAATATAATTTAATATAATTTAATATAATTTAATATAATTTAAGATAATTTAATATAAATTAATTTATTGTTTTTCTTTCTTCCTTCTAATATAATCGAATATAATTTAATATAATTTAATATAATTTAATATAATTTAATATAATTTAATAAATTTAATATAATTTAATATAATTTAATATAAATTAATTTATTGTTTTTCTTTCTTTCTTCTAATATAATTTAATATAATTTAGTATAATTTAATATAATTTAATAAATTTAATATAATTTAATATAATTTAATATAAATTAATTTATTGTTTTTCTTTCTTTCTTCCTCTTCTTTGTTTATTCGTTTGCGCTCGAATCTCCAAATTAAATCCGAGACTGAAAAGACACAATAAAACAAAACATCTTAACAAATGCTGTTGCTGCTGCTGCTGTTGCTGCTGCTGCTGCTGTTGCTGCTGTTGCTGCTGCTGCTGCTGCTGCTGTTGGTGCTGCTGCAGCAGCAGGGGCAGCAGCGAGAGCAGCAGCAGCAGCAGCAGCAGCAACAGCACACAAATTACACCTGAGCAGCAGATGCTGCTGCAGCAGCAGCAGCAGCAGCAGCTCTCACTAGCAGCAGCAGCAGCAGCAGCAGCAGCAACAACAGCAGCAGGAGGTGTATGCGAGAAGCTTATGTCTGCTGTTTAAGAGAAAGAAGAAATAGATAGAACAAATATAGTAAATATAAATAAACAAATAAAATAAATTAAATAAACTAAATAAGTAGAATAAATAAATAAAACAAAATAAATAAAACAAATAAAATAAATAGATAAAATTTATAAAATAAACAAATAAAATAAATAAAATAAAATAAATAAAATAAATAAATAAATAATAAATATTCCTACATCTGTGTTTCTACTGATTTTGTTTTGTTGTTTATTTTCATATTTTTTTATTTTTTATTCAAATACAAAAACCAAAAACAAATCTAAAATGTTTGAAAAGCCCATCCTATACAGCAGCAGCAGCAGCAACAACAGCAGCAGCAGCAGCAGCAGCAGCAACAGCAGCAGCAGCAGCAGCAGCAGCAGCAGCAGCAGCAGCAGCAGCAGCAGCAGCAACAACAGCAACAGCAGCTGACATTGACTCGGGTTGCAAGCGCTCCTGCTCTCGTTCTATCTGCTGCTGCTGCTGCTGTTGCTGCTGCTGTTGTTGTGGTTGCTGCTGTTCTTGCTGCTGCTCTTGCTGTTGCTGCTGCTCTTGCTGTTGCTGCTGCTCGTGCTGCAGCTGTTGCTGCTGTTCTTCTGCTGTTTCTTCTTCACATCTGTTGCATATGCTTGCTCCTTCTGTCTCTGCTGCTGCTTCTGCTGCTGCCGTTTCTGCTGCTGCTGCTGCTTCTGCTTCTGCTGCTGCTGCTGCTGCTGCTGCTGCTGTTTGATCGTGTTTGTTTTTGTTTCTCGCAGCAAAACTCAACAAATCGACAGTTGAATATGTCGGCCCCAAAACAGAGAAAATATCTGAAGCATCACATAACAAGTGTGGGCTTCCTGCTGCTGCTGCTGCTGCTGCTGCTGCTGCTGCTGCTGCTTCTGCTTCTGCTTCTGCTTCTGCTGCTGCTGCTGCTGCTGCTGCTTCTGCTGCTGCTTCTGCTGCTGCTGCTGCTGCTGTTTTATGGTGTTTGTTTTTGTTTCTCGCAGGAACACTCAACAAATCGACAGTCGAGTATGTCGGCCCCAAAACAGAAAAAACATTTGAAGCATCACATAACAAATATGGGCTTGCTGCTGCTGCTGCTGCTGCTGCTGCTGCTGCTGCTGCTGCTGCTGCTGCTTCTGACGCTGGTTCTGCTGTTCCTGCTGCTGCTGCTGCGTCTTCTGCTGCTGTTTCTGCTGCTGCTGCTGACGCTCCTGTTGCTGATGATGATGCTTCCGCTGCTGCTTCTGCTTCTGCTGCTGCTGCTGCTGCTGGAGCTGCTGCTGCTGCTGGAGCTGCTGCTGCTGCTTCTGCTTCTGCTGCTGGAGCAGGAGGAAGTGGCGGTGATGCCTCGTCAGGAACTGCAGCATCTGCAGCAGCAGCAGCATCAGCAGCTCCTGCCTCCTCTCCTTCCTCTGCTGCTGCTGCTGCTGCTGCTGCTGCTGTTTCTGCTGCTGCTATTTCCGCTGCTGCTGTTTCCCCTGCTGCTGCTGCTGCTGCTGCTGCTGCAGCAGCAGCAGCAGCTGGCGGCGGTGGTGGAGAGGGAGGAGGGGGAGATTGTGGTGCGTGTGTATTTGCGTCTCTATCTTTATTTTGATTTTGTATTTGTGTTTTACTTTGTATTTCTAACGTAGAATCAATAAAACAACTTGAGGATGGTTCTTCTGTAGATGCAGAAGAAGAGAGAGAAAGTCGTTTGAGTCTATCGACAACATCGACAGTGTCGATGTTGCTGCTGCTGCTGCTGCTGCTATTGCTATGTTTTGATGGCTGCATCTGTTTGTTGTTTATTTTTATAAATTTAAATATTAAAACAGTTTAAATACAATACTTCTTTTGAAATAATAAATAATAATATATAAATTATAAATATTATTAAAAAAAAAACAAAACACGTTGCTGCAGAAACTCAGGTGTATTGACAGCTCTCGTCTCAAAGACGTGCTGCTGCTGCTGCTGTTGCTGCTGCTGCTGCTGCTGTAAATTGCGTTAAATTTGGATTAAAAAAGCTTAAAATATTTCAAATTTAATTTATTAATTGATTGTTTATACGAAAAAATAAAAAATAATACAAATAAAACACAAATACACACACACACACACACACACACTCACATGATCTGCTCGATGGTGTTGATATTATCGTTCTAAACCTCCTTCCATGAAATACATCGATATATCTGTCTTTTTTTTAATTTTTAAGTTTATATTTGTATTTTATTCAATAAATTTAAATATTATTTCTTTTAAAATTCAAAAAATTGTTTTCTAAACACAAAAAATGAAAACTTTCGACACATCAAATATTGTAGGCGGGAAAGCGTGCTGGGTAGCTGTCTAGACACCCCGTGCCATATATTCTGTTTTAGAATAAACCTACAATATAGGGTTAAATAAGTAGCTTTTCTTCTATTTTTTAATTTAATTTAATATTATTTATTTATATTAATTTAAATATTTAAATTAAAATCAAATTTGCTCGAAAATACACAATAAATACCTCATGATGTCGCTCTGCACGTAATGTACGAGCTGAAGCTGTAGGATTAAACCAACAAAGTTAGATATATAATAAATATATAATTAGATACAATTGTAAATATAATTATATTTTATAATTAAATATAATTAAATTAAATAATAAATATAATTTAATAATATTAGATATATATCTATAATTTAATAATATAATATAATGTAATAAATACAATGAAGTAAAGCAACAAATATAATATATTAAAAAAACAAATATAAATAAATAAAAACAACAAATATAAATTAATAAACAATAAATATAATTAATTAAAATAAATATAATTAAAAAATATAATTAAAACAACAAATATAATACAATAAAACATAAAATATAATTAAATATAAAAAATAATAATATTAAATAAACAAAAATTCAAACGAAACGAAGAATAGCAAATTTCTGTCGAAGACATTTTATTTAAAACTCCTAACACGTCCTCACGCTGCTGCTGCTGCTGCTGCTGCTGCTGTTCTGCTGCTGCTGCTGCTGTTCTGCTGCTGCTGCTGCTGTTCTGCTGCTGCTGTTCTTCTTCTTCTGCTGCTGCTTCTGCTGTTCTGCTGCTCTTCTGCTGCTGCTGCTGCTGCTGTTCTGCTGCTGCTGCTAATGATGATGATTTGCTGCTGCAGATCTGCTGCTGACTTGCTGCTGTTGATCTGCAGGAGCAGCAGCAGCAGCAGCTGCTTCTGCTGTTCTGCTGCTGCTGCTGCGGCTGTTCTGCTGCTGTTGCTGCTGTTCTGCTGCTTATTTGCGGCTGCAGATCTGCTGCTGACTTGCTGCTGCTGCTGCTGCTGCTGATGCTGCTGCTGCTGCTGCTGCTGTTGATCTGCTGCCGTTGATTTGCTGCTGTCTTATTTTCTTCTTTCCTACTTATAAATAATTAAAAATATTATTTTCGTTTAATTAATAAACTAGAAATACAGCTATTACAAGCAGAAACAAAACAACAAAAACTTATATAACTACAAATAGCAGCAGCAGCAACAGCAACTGCAGCAGCAGCAACAGCAACTGCAGCAGCAGCAACAGCAACTGCAGCAGCAGCTGCTGCTGCAGCAGAACCTGCAGCAAGACCTGCATCGGCATCAGCAACTCCAGCAGCAGAAAGAGCAGCAGCAGAAACAGCAGCAGCAGCAACAGCTCCAACGGCAACAGCAGCAACAGCAGCAGCAGCTCCAGCAGCAGCAGCTGTAAACAGTTGTTGCAGCAGCAGCAGCAATCGCTGCAGCAGCAGCAGCCTCAGCAGCAGCAGCAGCAGCAGCAGCAGGAACAAGCCTTTCTTATGATCGAGCCAGCTGCACATAAAAGAAATAAAAACGTAAATGTTA
>OY986954.1:489944-504944 GCA_963920595.1 Eimeria praecox
CTCACCTACAGCCCATACATCACACTTGTCGCTATAAACAGTTTGTCCTAACAATATCTCTGGGGGCCGATACCACAAAGTTATAACTTCTTTAGTATATTTTTTATGTTCGAAAGGAACGCCAAATTTACGAGCCATCCCGAAGTCTGCTAGTTTTAATATCTAAATTAATTAAATTAATTTAATTAATTAAATTAATTTAATTAATTTAGAAAAAAAAACAAAAAAAAACACAAAAAAAACACAAAAAAACAAAAAAATTAAAGAAAAAACTCCAATACAGAGACAGATAGATAAACTCGTAGTTGTATAAATATTGTATGTTTGTTTGTGTTTTTATATTTATTTTAATTGGATTTAAATTAAAAACAAAAAGTAAAAAAACAAACAAACAAAGAAGAGAAAGAGAGAAAGATATGTATATTATATATATATATATATATATATATATATATATATATATATATATATATATAAAGGAGAAACAGCAACATAGACAAGATTTGTAGTATCTAAACAAATAATTAAAAATAGCATTAAAAGCAGTATTAACAGAAAGAAGTATTAGACGCTGTATTACAAATATTTAAAACATAATAAATATATTTAAATAAATAAATAAATAAATATTATAAATAAATAAATAAATATATTAAAAGAAAGAATAATAAATGAAGGAGTTGAAGAAGTAGTAGAAACAAAATTTAAAAAATATTAAAAAATATTAAAAAAATATTAAAAATATAAAAAATATAAAAAATATAAAAAATATAAATAAGTATTTAAAGTAAAGATAGATTATTATGACTAATAATTAATTATTATTAATTATTTGATATTAATTATTATTAATTATTTAATATTAATTATTATTAATTATCATTATTTATTAATTATGAATTATTAATAATTAATTATTATTATTTAAAATAAATATAATTAAAAATAAATTAATACAGACTTACTCCTGTATTTGAATAGAGTAGATTACTTGGTTTAACATCTCTATGAAAAACAAAATTAGCGTGGAGATAGGCGAGCGCCTCCAGCAACTAAATAAACAAATAAATAAATAAAATAGAAATAGATAGTGTTTTATTATTGTACTCAAGGTAGGCCTTATCTTTGTTTATGCTTTAGTATTGGTATTAGTATTGTTGTTTCATTTTTATTTTTATTTTTATTTTTATTTTTATTTTTATTGTGTTGGTTTGTTTTTATTATGAAATAGAAGAAAATGTATGTACTATACATATATACAAATAACAACAATGAGAGTACATATAACAATAAATATCTATATATGTACATATATATATATATATATATATATATATAGATAGATAGATAGATAGATAGATAGATAGATAGATAGATAGATAGATAGATAGATAGATAGATAGATAGATAGATAGATAGATAGATAGATAGATAGATAGATAGATAGATAGATAGATAGATAGATAGATAGATAGATAGATAGATAGATAGATAGATAGATAGATAGATAGATAGATAGATAGATAGATAGATAGATAGATAGATAGATACAGATACACAGATATATAGATAGATAGATATAGATAGATAGATAGACAGATATAGATAGGTAGATATATAGATAGATAGATAGATATCATAATACAACAAATAATATGTATATAACAATACAAATAGCAATAGAAGAACAAACGCATAGAAGAAAAATTAATATAATTAAAAACAAAAGCAAAGACAAGAACAAACAAATACTAAAGATAAATATAATTATATAAAAATATAATTATATAAAAATATAATTATATAAAAATATAATTATATAAAAATATAATAATATAAATATATAATTATATAAAAATATAATTATATAAAAATACAAAGACAAAGCACAGACACACGAGCAGGAGCAGCAGCAGCACCAAGCGCACCAGCAGCAGCAAGCGCAGCAGTAGCAGCAACAGCAGCAGCAACACCAGCAGCAGCAGCAACAACACCAGCAACAGCAGCAGCAGCAACACCAGCAGCAGCAACAGCAGCAGCAGCAGCAGCCACAGCAGCAGCAACAACAGCAGCAACACCAGCAGCAGCAACACCAGCAGCAGCACCACCAACAGCAGCACCAGCAGCAACAACACCAGCAACAACACCAGCACCAGCAACAGCAGCAACAACACCAGCAACAACACCAGCTGCAGCAACAGCAGCAACAACACCAGCAGCAGCAACAGCAGCAGCAGCAACAACAGCAGCAGCAGCAGCAACAGCAGCAGCAGCAGCAAGGTCCTCACCTGTTTAAGCAGGCATTTTCTTTCTGCTGTAGTAAACTCAGGCTTTTCATCGATTAACGTCTTGAGCTCATGTTCGATATACTCCATAACCTACAAAAATATTAAATATATAAATATATATTTATAAATATAAATATAAATATAAATAGTAATGGTAATAGTAATAGTAATATAAATAGTAATATAAATAGTAATATAAATATAAATAGTAGTATAAATATAAATATAAATATAAATATAAATATAAATATAAATATAAATATAAATATAAATATAAATATAAATATAAATATAAATATAAATATAAATATAAATATAAATATAAATATAAATATAAATATAAATATAAATATAAATATAAATATAAATATAAATATAAATATAAATATAAATATAAATATAAATACAAATATAAATAGTAATATAAATATAAATATAAATATATAAATATAAATATAAATAGTAATATAAATATAAATATAAATATAAATATAAACAATAATAATAATAATACATAAAAATAGAAATACGGGTTAGGGTTTAGGGTTTAGGGTTTAGGGTTTTATTAATTTATTTTTATTATTTGTTAGGTTAGGTATATTCAGCATCATCATAAACAAATGATGCTGTCTTAATTAGTTAGTTAACTAACTACTTTAATTAATTAATTAATTAATTAATTTAAATAAATAAATAATTAACTAATTAATTTAATTAATTAATTAATTAGTTAACTAACTAATTTAATTAATTAACTAACTAACTAACTAACTAATTAATTAATTAATTAATTAATTAATTAATTAATTAGTTAAGTATAAATAATTAATTAATTAATTAATTAATTAATTAATTAGTTAGTTAGTTAGTTAGTTAATTAATTAAATTAGTTAGTTAACTAATTAATTAATTAATTAATTATCTGTCTGCTCATCATAAATAAATGATGCTGTCCTAACTAATCAACTAATTAAATAATAAAATAAACTAAGTAATTAATTAAATAACTAAATAATTAATTAACTACATAATTAACTAATTAACAAACCAATTAATTAATTAATTAATTAATTAATTAATTAATTAATTAATTAATTAATTAATTAATTAAACTAACTACTTCCCTAACTAATTAATTACTTGAATAAATTATTAATTTAAACCAATGAACTAATGAATGAACTAACTAATTACCAAATAAACTAATTAAATTAACTAATAAATAAATAAATAAATAAATAAATAAATAACTAAATAACTAAATAAATAAATAAAACAAGTAGATCTCACCATAAACACTTGGTGTTGTCCCGTCCCCACAACAACTTGTTGTACATTTACAACATTAGGATGATCGAGTTCTAACAGGATTGATATTTCTCGTAGCGAGGTTACAGGGAACCCCTCACCCCACAACTTAGCGTGATATTTAACCTGTTTTAAAGCCTGAAGCAGCAGCAACAGCAGCAGCAGCAGCAGCAGCAGCAGCAGCAGCAACAGCAGCAGCAGCAACAGCAGCAGCAGCAACAGCAGCAGCAGCAACAGGAAGAGCAAGTAGCACATGTTCTATACTCGCTGAGATAGAAAAAAAATACGGCTGCTGCTGCTGCTGCTGCTGCTGCTGCTGCTGCTGTGGCAGCAGCAAATACGTGCATAAGAGCAGCAACACCAAAACAAACACCAACACCAGCAGCAGCAGCAACAGCAGCAACAGCAACAGCAGCAGCAGCAGCAACAGCAGCAGCAGCAGAAAGATAACACCCCCAGGGCTACGACTGCACGCTCATCAGCAACGGCTAATACAACTCCTCCCGTTAAACCCTAAACCCTAAACCCTAAACCCTAAACCCTAAACCCTAAACCCTAAACCCTAAACCCTAAACCCCCTAAAGCGTCTAAACCCTAAACCTTGAAACCTCAAAACCCTAAACCCTAAAAACATGCTTTCAAAACCCTAGAAAACCATTTCAAAACCCTAAACCCTAAACCCTAACCCTAAACCCTAAACCCTAAACCCTAAACCCTAAACCCTAAACCCTAAACCCTAGCTTACAACGATTTCTTTAGTAGCAAGATCAACAGCTCTAAACACAGCACCATATGTCCCCTCACTAATTTTATTGAGTCGCTTAAAGGAGCTAACAGATCGGCAGCCATAAACAAGCGAACTAAATATTTTATTATTATTTGTTTGTATATTTTCTTCGTAATCATCTTCTCCCTCCCCTCCTATCCGTAGCAGCAGCTGCTGCTGCTGTTGCTGCTGCAGTTGCTGCATATCTACATCTTCTATACCTCCACCTAATTCTTCTAAACCCTCACCTGTTGCTGCTGCAGGAGATTTTCCTGCTGCTGCTGCTCCTGCTGCTGCTGCTGCTGCTGCTGTGTCTCCCGCTGCTGCTGCTGATGCTGATGATGGTAATGAGGGGCCGAACACCACATCTCCTGCTGCAGCACCTGCTGCACCAGCCTGCTGCTGCTGCTGCTGCTGCTCATCTGCTGCTGCATCTGCTGCTGCTGCTGCTGAGCCAGACACACCATTACCAGCAGCACCAGAGTCTGCTGCTGCTGCAGCAGCAGCAGCAGCAGCAGCAGCAGCATCAGCAGGCTCAGCTGCTGTCTCAGGTGTCAGCAGCAGCTCATCCGAACCGACCTCAGGAGTAAGCAATTCTTCTTCTTCTTCTTCCGCAGCAGCAGCAGCAGCAGCAGCAGCAGAACTGCCATCGTCTGCTGCTGCTGCTGCTGCTTCTGCTGCTGTTGCTGCTGCTGCTGTTGCTGCTGCTGTTGCTGCTTCGGATGAAGCCGCAGCCTCCCGATCGTTCTCTCCATCTGCTGCTGCTGCTGCTCCGCTGCTGCCTTCTGTAGCTGCTGTTGCTGCTGCTGCTGCTGCTTCTGCTGCTGCTGCTGCTGCTGACGTGCTTGTAGCTTCCGAAGGTTTACGCTGCGGGCTGCCTCCACCCTCTGCATCCTGCTGCTGCTGCTGCTGCTGCTGCTCAGTGTCGCTGCTGCTGCTGCTGCTGCTGCTGCTGCTGCTGCTAGCGTTCAACGATATCTCCCCCTCCTCTACCTCCATACTACCGGCTCTACTCGAAGCTACCTGAGGTCCACTGCTGCTGCTGCTGCTGCTGCTGTTGCTGCTGCTGCTGCTGTTGCTGCTGCTGCTGCTGCTGCTTCCAGCAGAAGAGTGGCGATGCCGCTCGCTGCTGCGGCTGCGGCTGCTGCGGCGGCCTCCCCCATACACTTCATTCCTGCTGCTGCTGCTGCTGTCATGTCTGCTGCTGCTGTCATGTCTGCTGCTGCTGCTGTCATGTCTGCTGCTGCTGCTGTCGTGCCTCATGATGCTATCATGCTTGCTGCTGCTGCTGCTGCTGCTGCTCTCGTGTCTGCTGCCATCATGTCTGCTGCTGCTGATATCATGTCTGCTGCTGCTGCTGCTGCCATCGTGTCTGCTGCTGCTGCTGCTGTCATGCCTGCTGCTGCTGCTGCCATCGTGTCTGCTGCTGCTGCTGCCATCGTGTCTGCTGCTGCTGCCATCGTGTCTGCTGCTGCTGCTGCTGCTGCTGCTATCGTGTCTACCGCTGCTGCTGTCATGTCTGCTGCCGCTGCTGTCATGTCTGCTGCTGCTGCTGTCATGTCTGCTGCTGCTGCTATCATGTCTGCTGCTGCTGCCTTCGTGTCTGCTGCTGCTGCCTTCGTGTCTGCTGCTGCTGCTATCATGTCTTCTGCTGCTGCTGCTGCTGCTGCTGCTATTCTGCAAGTGCGAATACTCGGGGGGTCGCAGCTTACTGCTGCTGCTGCTGTGACTAGGGCGGTAATGGCTGCTGCTGCTGCTGCTGCTGCTGCTGCTGTTGCTGCTGCGGCCACGACCTCTGCTTCTGCTGCGGCTCCGGCGGTTGCTCACAGCGTCGTTGCTGCTGCTGCTGCTGCTATGCTGCTGTGCATGCGATTCAGATCCGTGTCTGTGCGACGGAGAATTACGGTAGTCCCTGCTGCTGCTGCTGCTGCTGCTGCTGCTCTTGTCTGGGCTCTTGCTGCTGCCGAGTCTTTGACTTCGGCTTACAGCAAGCCTGCCATCTTGCAAGCTGCTGCTGCTGCTGCTGCTGCTGCTGCTGCTGCTGTTGCTGCTGCTGTCAGCCCCGCCCCCATTGGTGCTGCTGCTGCTGCTGTTGCTGCTGCCTGCAGCACTTGCAGAGGAGCCTCGATATTCTATATGCCGCTGCTGCTGCTGCTGCTGCTGCTGCTGCTGCTGCTGCTGCTGCTGCAGCTGGCGCTCACAGCTGCTGCTGCGTTGGCGTCTATCAGACCCTATCCATGATGTGACGCGAGTGCGGCTATGTTCTACCTGCGGTTGATATTTGCTGCTGCTGCTGCTGCTGCTGCTGTTGCTGCTGCTGCTGCTGCTGCTGCTGTTGCTGCTGCTGCTAGATGGAGACAGGCCCCGTCCTTCTCTGCTACTGACTCTAACACTCTCTGTAATCATAACTTCTCTGTGGCTGCTACGACCGCCATTTCCGCTGCTGCTGCTGCTGCTGCTGCTGTTGCTGCTGCTGCTGCTGCTGCTGTTGCTGCTGCTGCTGCTGCTCGATAGGGAACGTGCTGCGCGGGCCTGTAGCTTATCTCGCAGCGAACGCACCTTCGAATGCAGCAGATCTAAGTCTCTGGCGTCGTCTTTCATCCTGCTGCAGCTGCTGTTGCTGCTGCTTCTACTACTACTACTGCTGCTGCTGCTGCTGCTGCTGCTGTTGTTGCTGCTGCAGCAGCAGCAGCAGCCGTTGCTGCCTGTTGCTGAAGCTACTGCGGTGTCAGAACAAACAGGCTAGCCTGCATTATGATAAGAAGGAGAAGCTCATTATGTATTTAAATTGCTGCTGTTGCTGCTGCTGCAGCTGTTGTCTTCTGCTGCTGCTGCAGCAGCAGCTGCTGCTGCTGCTGCTGCTGCTGCTGCAACTGCAACGCCGTAAGGTAATAACTAAGTTAAGCTGCAACAGCGAATCGTGGGAAGATGTTTGAATTAAATTATATTTAAATTATTGTTGTTGTTGTTGTTGTTGCTGCTGCTGCTGTTGTTGTTGTTGTTGTTGCTTCTGTTGCTCTCCTGCTGCTGCTGTTGCTGCTGCTCCTGCGGCTGCTGTTGTTGCTGCTGCTGCTGCTGCTGCTGCAGTTAAATAGAGAGAGAGTTATTGTAAGAAAATGAAAGCCAAAGAGAGAAACCTAAAGAAGGGTTTCTGTGTTGCTACTATAGAGAGATTATGCTGCTGCTGCTGCTGCTGCTGCTGCTGCTGCTGCTGCTGCTGCTGCTGCTGCTGCTGCTGCTGCTGCTGCTGCTGCTGCTGCTGCTGCAGACAGCCCTAGGAACAAGGCTTGCATGCAGGCAGACTAGAGTTGCTGCTGCAGCCGATATATCTCTCCCTCCCTCTCTCTCTCTCTCTCTTTTTCTTTGTTTTTTTATATTTATATATATATTTATATTTATATATTTATATATCTACTGCAAATTATATTCAAATAAAAATATTTTGAGAGTTGGGTTTTAGTCTTACGCTCATATAACTTAACTATCGATTTCCCCCCTCCATGTTATATATATATATATATATATATATATATATATATATATATATATATATATATATATGTATATATATATATATATATAAACAGTTAGTAAGATAACAACATCAGTGATATATGAGTGGCGTTCTACTTGGTTTCTTCCTTGTCTATCTTTTTTTATTTTATATATTTATGCATGCATGCAGACTGTCTATGAATGTATTCGTAAGTGTTTTATAACAACTGTTTTCTTAGTTGTCTACAATTATTATACTTGCAACAAAAGAACGATCAGGTGTATCTTCAGCTCGGGGTTCAGGTGTATGTACACCTCATTCAGCTGTCTTTCAACACTAACTCTAATTAACTCTATTCTGTATCAAGACAGACAACCTCGTTTCTACACTAAGTACAGGCCCTTAGGACAGCTGTTCTGTGGGGGTCTGATCTTGCTGCTCGTATCCTTACATCCCCGCAGATGGATTATGGGGGTTGTGAGTGTTTAAACGAATCTACGCTACAGGCTAAACTGCTATAAAGAGATATCAGCTGTAATTGGGGTAGCCTATTTATAGCGAAGACCCTCGATATTATCTGATGACTGTGTCGTGTTAGAGACAGGACAGACAAATAAACATAAAGGAGTCTACAAAAGAGCAGCTCGCCTCCCCTCCAGCCTGTTGTTGTCATGGTTACATCAGCCTAAGTGCCTGAAGCTGCTGGTTGGAACAGGAGTCCTCGAGCTTAGCAGAGGATTCACGCGAGACTAAGCGGCGACAGAGTCGAAGACTCAAAGAATGTGTTCGTGATAGTAGCTGATCTACCACCTAGAGGTGCCGAGGGCACCTCTAGGTGCCCTCGGCACAGCTTATCAACGGTGCGGGACGGTGACGACCTCTCATGGGCTTCAACATACCTTGCTGCAATTATTGCTGCAGGACAGCCCTGCATGCACGCACAACCAATCCCAATTTGATGCATGGGCTAGTAGCATGCAGCATGCTATACGGTAGCATAGATTGTCTCTAAAGGCTTACGCTCCTCCATATCAAGTAGCTGTAGGAACACGAGCACCAACACCACACAGGATATACTGCAATGGGTGTTGGGGTAGAAGCACATCTCCACTAACCTGTTTTCAATTGACTTAAGATAAGATCCTTGCTGCAAGTCCCCTAAGATTGCTTGGCATTGTCTAGGATGTCTTCTACCACCGAGTTTCAAGCTCATTACTGGTGCAGCGTCATAAAAAGTAAACATCACAAGGCTCGAATTTCCCCCGAGGGCATTCAGTGACCTGTTCTGGTGGTAATTGCATTTGAACGTAGATTTAAGCGTTTATACACGCAATGCCAGAGTGAGCATACTCTCCATCAAATGAAGAAGAACGGAATGAAACGGCGAATCTTAGGGTGCTTATATTTGCATATCTTTCATCTGAAAGTGTTTGGGAGTGCACTGTGCTCCCCGCCCCGTAGCTCAGGGGCTAAGGGGAGAGCTCCTAACCCCTCATTTCCGCGAAAGTGTTCTGACGACACAGACAGAAAGTGCAAAGTGAAGCAGTACTGGGAGCGCAGGCTTCGTGGGGAAAAAGGATATGCATTGCTGCTTGGATTCGTGCATCATCAGTTTTTGAAGACACAATCGACGAGAGAGAGCCTCCCGGGGCAGAAGAGAATAATTAACACCGTCGTTGCTGTACCCCTTCGTAAGGCTAGCTTCGATCATGCTTAAGATTTAGTCTGTCTAATTGTTCCTGCTTGCATCAAGGCACTATCCCTTGCCTCCATTGATCTGGTTCTCTGGACATGTGATTATCTCGCCGGTCAAATACAGCTGAGAATCCACACAACAGCAGCATGAACTTGACAAGACAGCATACTTTCTTCAAATCTTTAGACTGAATCGCTTGCAGGGGTACGTTGGGCATGCCTACTCCGCAAGGATAAATCTTAGTTGCCGGCATCCATAAGGAGGTGCTACCTGTTCAAAAGCAACTATAAGCCTTTTTCTGTATTGTCAAGAACCGTCTGATATTTCTATGATGGTGTTAAGTACATTCAATCCGTCGAAGAGCATTTACGACGTTTACGAGCAAGATACTGAAAACAGGGCTTTGCTTACAAATGCTCAACCACGGGCAACCAAGCTGATGGAGGTAGACACGAAGTGGTGGTCAATTGTTAAACGTGTCGGCACCGGCCGTTTAGTCTAGTGGTATGATTCTCGCTTTGGGTGCGAGAGGTCCCGGGTTCAATTCCCGGAACGGCCCTTTACAACGGGTAGTTGATTAGTTGGTTTTTGAATATTTCTCCGTGCACACGAACCTTGCAAGCCCCTTTTGTGTTACTATTGTCCTGTGTTTGTGCTACTCATTGTTGCTAGTCCTGACGCTTAACTTAAACCGCGCCCCACTAGGACAGATACTACGTTAAAGCTCGCAGCCGAGATTGTCGGGATCGATAGGCACACTATCGCGATATCTATCGTTCCCACGCCACAGGAGGCTCTGGCTGCCCCAGTATAGCCCTGCACAGCATACTTAAGCCAAGGGCTCAGGTTCAAAAGCTAGGTCATCTGGCGTGTCGGCCTAGGACACCATGCATAAGATACAAGTATTATCTGTCTACGAACCCATATCAAGAACACAAGGGAAAATCCGTCTTCTAAAAAAAATATTATCTTTTCGCAGAGTGTTTTTGACGGAGAGCATGCAGTGTTCCAGGTGATATTTTACTACTGTCCTTGGCAAAGTAGTTAGTGACTATGGTGACTACCTAGATAATCTTTTTGGTAACAAAGAATACTATTTAGACTCCATATTCATGTGCGGCGAGCCATACGCAGTTAGGAGGCTGACAGCCTCAGCGCATTGCTGATAATCAGGTCGCATGCGTCACCTGTCATCCTGTGTCTTCGTTAACACTGGACGGTGTCCAACGGCACTAGTTGACTGTTGATCCTTGCCCCCTATTAGCAGCTCTTCAGCTTGCCCCTCGATTCCCTCTTCGAGCTGTAGGGGTCTCCAGAACCCCACACCACGGGGTTCTGGAGACCTCCACAGCTCGAAGAGCTGTGGGGGTCTCCAACCTTGGAAAAGTGTTTGAATGAGTTTGGTAGCTCATTCGCGGATGATTTCGAAGCGGATCATGAAGCTGGTGACGGGACTGCTGTAAGCTCCTTGTTATAGAATACGCATGAGAATTCTTCCTTCAATTCTGTCCACTTCTGCTGTTCATGGTGTAGTAACTGGAACGAATCCCCCGAAACTGTGGTTCTCATAGGCACGCGATTCCCTGTTGTTTCTTGCAGAGCTGCTGCGCTGCGTAGGAGTTTCTTCGCTGCTTTCCCCTGGTAGCACTGACTCCTCTCCTCTTACTGTAGAGGATAGAAAAGCTGTTGCTAGCGGTGACATGTGCACTTTCTCATCGTATTCGACACACATACTTCAATAAAGTCGTCTGAAGGCAGCACGCTCACCCTCCGCTGTGACCGTCACGGCCTACGTAAGTTTATGCTGAGGTGAACTGATACAACATAGAACTCCGGTGTCGTAGTAATATGACTCCTTTCTAGATAAGGCTCACGTTTGTATCTCCTTTCATGTCCTGTTCTACCCGTACAACTTAGTCGAAGAGAGTGCCCCAACGAATGAACTGGTAGGCTGCATCTCTTCGCCGTAAGCCTTCGATATCACATTTCACTTCATAGCAATCGTCGAATAGAGTTACGAGCCTTTGATCATTAGTAGGAACCTGGATAAGGACTGGGTTAACTCAACGAGGATCTGTCGGCGAGGCCGTTATCCCCTTCAACCCCATCAATTCGTTGCGGGTTACGTGGTGGCCTGGGTGTTCCCGGCTTGCTTGCTTCTCTGGTGGCGTCTCTCTCATAGTCTTGCTTCTCCCACTTCGCAGCCTTTTTCATATGCCTGCAATCTT
Organism: Eimeria praecox; assembly: GCA_963920595.1. Taxonomy (NCBI): domain Eukaryota; phylum Apicomplexa; class Conoidasida; order Eucoccidiorida; family Eimeriidae; genus Eimeria; species Eimeria praecox. Next base: position 501,727 of record OY986954.1, read on the forward strand.
AGGTGACGTGACTTTGTTTGTTGCAAAAGAAGCAGATACGCCACTCGTTATGTCTTCCTGAAATTCTATGCGGCGAAGTCGTTGCCTACTACCGGCTACCACTTTTACCCCTTTTCTGTGTTGGTCTAACACCCGCAGCTGCAAGCTTCATTTAAACCAAATCTCGTTTTTAAAAAATCATCTCTTTTTCTCTCCGGATAGGCTTGTCGAAGTGCCGTCTTCTCCTTACTTTGTGTGAAGCTACTCCACCCGCGAATCGGGATCAGTGGTTTCAATTCAATTAGTTCTCTATCCACGGTCCAGTCGGTTGAGGTCTACCTCTCTCCGGGGGACAGTTTTGGTATGCATCAATTATGTAGGACCTCGCGGTCTATCATTGGACTTCTGTTCATCAATAACTGATACTTCAACAAGTAATATTCTATCATCGCCTTCCCTTACTTAAGTGTTCTCACATTCATTATAGCATGCTCCCTTGGGGACGTGAGAATAAGCCTTTATTGCTGAATATGTCGGAAGGCTTGCACGGTTCTGACGTTCTCTGTGAAGGCGGAATCTTTGCTATGGTGTATCTATCACTGTCTCGCACCCTCTGCTAATAGAGAAGATGCCACAACCCACTGTAGATATTATTATTGATTTCTGAAAACGAAGGTGTAGTAGGCCTGGGGCACCCAGGAGGTTCTGTACTGCTTCAGTATCCCTGACTCCGACACCTCTAGTTGCTCGCCTCAGGCGAAAACCTTCTTCACGAATTGTTTTTGATATGAATCCACTTCCGTCAGATACAACGCAAATATCGATGGTCTCATCCAAGGGCAGATTAAGCTTATCCTCCGTGATGTAGGAGGAGGACAAGGGTGATGTTGTAACGAGGGTTTTTTAATAGAAACAGATATTTTCTTAATTATTTTCTCCTTTTTCTTTTGCACTAGATATTATTATACACGAAGCCACCCTGCTGCGAGGGTTGGGGTTTATTGCTCGCATTCTTTCCTATGAGCCGTGTGATGCTATCAAGCGTAACGAGCTTCCTCGGTCTTAGTAGAGGACTGTCGTTAGCTGCAACAGAGTTGAAGCATTAAAGACAGAGCAGACAGAAACAGATAACCCCCCCCCCCTTCAGCCTCCATACACCCTAAACACAGTTGCTTAAGGGCATGAGATGAAGGAGACGCAGCCATCCCTATCACGGGTAACAACTACTACTGTAGGATACCTCTGCATGCACAGACACCGAATCCTTCTTTGTTGCATGCGCTAGTAGCATACTACATATTATTTTAATTTGTAGACGCAGAAGGATGTATGTATTTAATAACAGAGTAACCTCCGAGCAAGTAACGATATATATACAAACACCCCACAACATTAACAAAAACACATTTGTATCTTGATCTAACACTTCAAAGAGTATAAAAAACAATAATTAAATAAATAAATACATAAATAAATAAATAAATAAATATAAATATAAATATATATATAAATATATATCTTATAAAACATTGTCTATATTGAAACAAACAGAGTTGTACGTTTGAATACGAGATAGATCGAGATATGATTGTGTATTTAATTTATGTACTACCAAATTTAAATAATTATTAAATATTTTTTTATTTTATATTAATATTTTTTATGAAAATATAAATAATATTTGTTTAAGATAAGAGACAGACGATAGAGTGAGGGTGTCGGGTCCCCTCTCTATGCTCGATAGGCCCCCTATATATTATATATATATAATATATATAATATATATATATATAATATATATATATATATTATATTAGATTAAGAGTAGGATCATGCCTCACACTCTTCATCTTTGTATAATAGTATTAAATATTAAGATTTAAATTACTATATTTTATTTTATTATATATTTAATATATAATTATTATGTCTGTGGCTTTGTATATATAACAATCGAGGAGGGGCACAGCAGCAGCAACATTATAAAGATCTCAGCAGACATACATGTATAATATGTTTGCTTTTTTATATTTTTAAAATAAAATAATAAAAATAAACAAAAAATATATTGTTTAATATAAATATTATTTATTTTTATTCTACAAGATTCATTTTATTCCTACTCTTCGTAAATCCTCCTCTCTATATATATACTATATCGATAAGATTTAGGTTTTAAGAGTTTGTTTATGTGTTTATATTATTTGTTGTATTTATATTATTTTATAAATGTATTAAAGAGGGATTATCTTTATTCTATTCTTTCTCTCCTAGACACCTTGAAGCCCCTCTCTCTCTCTCTCTCTCTCTCTCTGTCTCTCTCTGTCTCTCTCTCTACAACCAATGAGAGAAGATATAATAAATACAGGTGGTGTAGATAAGGGAGATAGGGTCCCCAACATATCTTCTTTGTATGATGTTTCTTCTATTATACAAAATAATATTAATAATGATATATATTCGATAATATCACCCAATTCATATATTCTATCTAAAGAGGAAACATCAACAAATCTAAAATATATATATAAACATAAACAAAATAAACAAACAGGTTTATATTCTCTTCCTCTCCTCACTATCATTCTTATTATTTCTTCTCTAACTATTACTTTCCTGGTTTCACGGTGTACACAAATACAAACAAATCATCTCCATAGAAAATTAGCAGCTCAAGACGATGACGCCCTCGACGACGGCACACACAATATATGTGACCCTATCTCTGAGGGGCCCCCACAGGGGCCCCCTCAGGGGCCCCCTCAGGGCCCCCCTCAGGGGCCCCCTCAGGGGCCCCCTGGGGTACCCTCTGGGGTATTCCTTGGGGTACCTCCTGAGGGGCCCCCGCAGGGGCCCCCTGAGGGGCCCCTGCGGGGGCCCCTTGGGGGGCCCCTGAGGGGGCCCCTTGATGAGGTACTTGAAGATGGGGGGTCACCAGGTCCCCCGTATCCAGGGCCTTCAAGGGAGGCTCGACCACAGGTTTCTCTAGGTATAAAACGATGGTGGGGGCCCCTTGAGGGGCCCCCTAAGAGGCCCCCTGAGAGGCCCCCTGAGGGGCCCCCAAGGGGTACTGAGGGGGCCCCTCATAGGACCCCGAGTTTGACGACGGGAGTGGGAGCAACAAAACGTAAACATAGAGACAGAGACAGAAGCAGCAGCAGCAGCAGCAGCAGCAGCAGAAGCAGCAGCAGCAGCAGCAGTTCAGACCCTAAAAAAGCAAAGACAAGCTCTCAGCGGGG
>OY986954.1:507444-509944 GCA_963920595.1 Eimeria praecox
CAGCAGTTCCTGCAGCAGCAGCTGTTGCAGCAGCAGCAGCAGCAGCAGCCCCAGCAGCAGTTCCTGCAGCAGCAGCTGTTGCAGCAGCAGCAGCAGCAACTGCAGCAGGCAGTGCAGGCGCAGATACAGCTGCATCATCTTCATCCTACGCAATTGATGCTGCTGCTGGTGCTGCAGCAACATCAACTGCAGCAGCAGCTGGAGCAGCAGCTACAGGAACAAACTCGAACACGAAAGCTGCTGGAGGAGCTTCTCCCGCTGCGTCGAGGTCGTCGTCGTCAGCAGCAGCAGCAGCAGCAGCAGCAGCAGCAGCAGCAGGATGAGGATGAGGGCGATGAGGATGAGGAGCAGCAAGACGATGAGGAAGACGAGCAGCAAGAAGAAGACGAAGCACAAGAGCAGCAGGAGGAGGGAGAGGAAGAGGGGGAGAGAAGACACAACCAACAAGAACAGCAACAGCAGCAGCAGCAGCAAGAACAGCAGCAGCAGCAGCAGCAAGAACAGCAACAGCAGCAGCAGCAAGAACAGGAACCGCAGCAAGAACAGGAACAGCAGCAAGAACAGGAACAGCAACAGCAGCAGGAGCAGCAGCAGCAGCAGCAGGAGCAGGAGCAGCAGCATCAGCAGCAGCAGCAGCAGGAGCAGCAGCAGCAGAAAGAGGATGATGATGATATGGAGGAGGGAGAGATAAGAGGCAGTAGTGATGATGCATCATACAACTCCGAAACAGCCTCAGCCTCATCAGGATCTACAACAGCAACAGCAGCAGCAACAACAGCAGCAGCAGCATCAGCAGCATCAGCAGCATCAGCAGCATCAGCAGGAGCAGGAGCATCATCATCAGGAGCAGCAGCAGCATCATCAGGAGCAGCAGCAGCAGCATCATCAGGAGCAGCAGCAGCAGCAGCAGCAGCAGCAGGAGCAGCAAGTAAAGGAGTTCCTGTGGTAGACTGGGCGGTAGACTTAGAAGATTTAATAGGAAGAGAAGATAGTGCATTTTCTACAGAGCATCCCTTCGTTCATTTGCCTGAAGTGTCTACCGAGATCCAATCAAAAAAGTTTTATTTAAATGGTGATGCATATTATTTTGGTGTTCGACAGGCAGCACCATTACTCCAACAGGCTCAAATGTTATTATGGAAGGATATATTATATGTAGATACAGCACAACAATTAAAAATATTAGCGGAGAAGTTAGGGTCGCATTTATTAATATATCAAGCAGAAAAATTAGAGGGATATAGTCCGTCTTCTGTTGTTCCTCGTTTAGGTGTACGATTCCTCGCATTAGATATAATTGTAAGTAGTATGATGTTATTAAAACAACCTGTTAATAATAACTGGTTTCATAAAATAATTAATACAGTAGAACATACATATACACCTGTTCGAGATTCTATACAGATCGGTTTTGAGCAAGCTAATTTTAATTTTAAATTAATATCTGAATTAAGTGAAGCGATTACAATATTAAAACAAGGAAGACGGCCATCAAATAAACAATTAATTATTATTAAATCTAAATTATTCTGTACCAGAATGTCACATAGAGCATTCTTCTCTGCTGCATATGATGGATGGAGATTAGAAAGAGCGTTGTTTGATTGGAATCAAATTAAACAAGATAAAAACAAACAAAAAAAAATAAAGAAAGGAGATAATGAAGAAGATTGGATAGAGGAGGAAGAACAAGAGAAAGAAGAAGAAGAAGAAGAAGAACAGAAAACGCCACAACAACAACAATTACTACTAGTACATCGCCAGAAACAGAAAGAACAGGAGATGCTGCAGCAGCAGCAGCAGCAGTTGCTGCAGCAACAGCTGCTGCTTCAGCAGCAACATCGTGCGCAACAACAATATATGTTTAGGGATCAATATAGGCAGCAAAGATTAGAGCAGCAGCAGCAGAAGCAGCAGCAGAAGCAACAGCAGCAAGACGAGCAACACCAACTCGTTCAACAACGACAGGTGCGGCAGCAGCAGCTGGAGAAAATGGTGCTGGAGCAAAGAATTATTATATCTCGCATGCAGCAGACAGGCCAGCAGCAGCACCAAACCCCACCCAGCCAAGACATACAGCAGCAGCAGCAACAGCAGCAGCAGCAACAGCAGCAGCAGCAACAGCAGCAGCAGCAGCAGCAAAATGCGAACAGCCATAACGGAGGGAACAGCGAGCAGCACTAACTCGAGGGAAAAAAACAGGGCGAGCAGAATCAGCTGCTGCAGCTGCTGCTGCTGCAGCAACAGCAGCAGCAGCTGCTGCTGCTGCTGCAGCAGTAGCGGCTGATGAAGATAGAGCAGCAGCTGCAGCAGGGGGAGATGTCAACAGCAAATACAGAACTAGCAGCAACAGCGACAGGGCCAAGAACGAGGCTTCATAACGAAGGTAGGCAGGAGAGATAAATACCAGCTGCAGCAGAAGAGGGAGCTAGCAGCAGCAGCAGCAGCAGCAGCAGCAGCTGCTGCTGCTGCTGCTGCTGCTGGTACTGCTGCTGCTGTA
>OY986954.1:512444-517444 GCA_963920595.1 Eimeria praecox
ACTGAGGAGAAAGCACAGTTCGATGGTCGAATTTGATTTCTTGTGCTAGCCCCACAACCTCACCATCCCGTATTTGCCTGGTTCGAAGAACCAACAAGCCAATGGTCTTTCCCGCCACCCTCGTCATCCAGTTCCACAGCGCACGCCCAGACTCCTTTTCGTAACTTCTCTGCAAGTTGACTCACATCAACCTCAGCTACGACACAATCCACGGTCATGTGAGCGAGACTGCAGAGCAAGAGAGGACGAACGCGTGAGCCGCCCTCGCCTCACGATACTCTTTCCCTGTCTGAACCCTTGCTTACAGTAGGCGCAATACTGGGGGATGGATTCGCTTCTCCCTGTTACTCAATATCGAAGGTGCCTGCCCACCCCCAGTCGCCGCCTGCAACAGAAGCCTTCTGCACTTGTGCGTGGGCTGCAGATGCGCGTTTTTCCTCGGGCTTTGGGCGCAGCCTATTCCAGATGCTTGTTGACGCGGAGAAATGTTCTACCCTTCCCGGTGTTGCGGTGGAATTTTCTACTCTCCCGTCCCCTTTTCATTTTGATTTTCCTATATCCGTGTTGCTCTTCACAGCTTGTATCTCATCTGTATGCCGCAGCCTTCTTCGGGTATATACTTCATTCGCATATTGATCATGTCACAATGAGCCACGGGCCACATAAGAAGACTTACATTGCTCTAAGGAAGACATTTTAACTGGCCAGGAATGCTAGCATTCATTACACTCCACTCGGAGCCTTGCGTACAGTACGTGGCTTTCAAAACTTTCAGCCCGAAGTCTTCGGGCCTGTTTCAGCCTTTTCTAATCCATTCCAGACGGTCGATACATGTCAGCCTTGACATGGGGATCGGATATCTCCGATTTCCGTCGTCCTGTCAACGGGCGCAACTCCATCCTGGTCGTTTGGTAGTCTCTCAGCTAGATGACTCACTTTGTCGCTCGATGAAAACAGCTACCACGGCCGACACGGTTGATTTGCTTGCTGATCGCCTCATGTGTTTTCACGTTTCTCTGAGGAGACTGTATATCTTATAGAGACCCACGCTTTCAGCCTGAAGGCTGTCTGCAGCTGTGCAGCTGTTTTAGCATCAAAAGCCCAGTGGCGACAGCTTACTACACTACAATCATGGTGAAACAGAATGAATCAATCGAGCCCCGGAGCATATGCTCAGCGATTTTCTGCGGCAGATGACAGTGAATATGAACAACTCCCCCCGGATTTGGAAGTGGTGTGTAGGACGGCAATTTATTCATATACCGGGATAATTCCCGTCGAATTGATGGCTGATGAAAAACCGTTGACTGCCGCTGTACTTGACCTTGCCGGGTCTGTCGCATATTCTCTCCCCCCGCCGGTGATTAGGCTTTATTAACCAGTTGATCTACTGTTTTGTTCTAGCCACAACTAAAATAAAGCCACCCTGGCCGTTTCTGCCTGCGTGAAGACAGTGTGGCTGGTCGAGATAGATCCGCTTGTCAGCGCATGCAATCTTACAGCCAATCGAATGCAGCTGAAAGTCAGCAAGCCAGCGGCAACGGCTCAGCGAAACGAGCCACTTTCCTACAAGCTGTAGGATAACATGCACGCAATCCTGCTCCGGACCTACATACTCAGCGCTACATTCGATTTGTCCTGTTTCGCAAGGGATTTTCACCTGTCTACAGGCGGCAATAACGCATTTTGTGCTCTGCTACAAAAGAGCTTGTATTCCCTGAATGGGGTTGAGTGCTTGTAGTTCGTGGTTTGGCATTCGTAAGCAGAGATCTGGTGTCTATTTGGTGGAGGTGAACGCAAGTTGGTGGCCTACTGTTACGGTTGTCGGCAGCGGCCGTTTAGTCTAGTGGTATGATTCTCGCTTTGGGTGCGAGAGGTCCCGGGTTCAATTCCCGGAACGGCCCTTTGCGAAAGCGAGACACCTTGGCGTGCGTTGTAAACTTCTTTTGCACAGTGTACGGCTGCCTTTCCTGTTGCTTTTGCAAGTGCTGCGCTTGCGTCCTTGAGAGTCAGCTTCAATTAATTTTGCGGCATGCAAGGAGAGGAGCTTTTGTTTTCTAGTGCCGGTGCTTACACCTTTGTCGATTCCTTCGAGACAAAACATAAAATATGTCATCCTATGTAGCGCGTATAAGTAACGATTAGCTTTGAGGCTGTGCAAACACAAGCTAATTCAACAGATGGCGTGAGAATTACTACAATGACATTGAAAGCGTCAAGGCACAGGAGACCGTCCCGGGATATACTCATTCGTTACTTACAACTTTTCTTTGAAAGCGAGCAACAGCATCTGGTACATGAATAGAATCTCTACGTGGCCGGGTGGGGGGTAAAGGAGATCCGATAATACTTGTATGGCAGATAAAGAAAATCCGATACTACTTGTATAACATGCGCTTCAAAGTTTAAACCTATCAGAAGTTCTTGAGGCGCTGACAGAGGAGCTTTCAAGACCTCCTTGGTGAAAGAGTTGTTCGGTGAATTGTCTAGGTCACGCTTGCATAGAAACAGCATCATCAGGGAGGTCGCTGACGCACTGTCTCTACACCTGACTGCTCAGTCCAGGGTGGCTCAAAAACAGTTGATCAAAGTATTTGCTGTGAAGAAGGGCCGTTCCGGGAATTGAACCCGGGACCTCTCGCACCCAAAGCGAGAATCATACCACTAGACTAAACGGCCGCTGCCGACGCGTACAATAGTAGACTACTGATTTGCTTTATTGCCACCAGCAGACTAGAACTAGACACCATAGCAGTCCTCGCAAATATCGAAGCACGGGTTACAAATACTCGTCTCCTTCTGTAAATGCCAGCATTGTTGTGACAAGGTACAAAAACGACTATCATTGACTCTTGATAGATGGAAATTCCTCGACAAGTACGAGAGTTCAGATATATCGTTGGGGTGTAGGAAGTTCTAACGGAGCAATACATGCAATCCATCCCACAATATTGAGGAAAGCGCCTTGTGACGCCGAGCCCTTGCTGCTAGTGTGTTGCTTTCGTGTTGTATTCCGCCGGTTATAAACTCACATACAGTGAGAACTAAATCAATCAAGGTAAGCGATAATGCCTGGATGCAGGCAACAGTGACTGGCTACACTAAATCGTAAGTATGGGTAGAACTAGTTAAGAGGCGCTATAGGACATTCCACTGGTGGTGTTGAGGATCTCCTTGTGTCCTACGAATCTCTGTGTTCCACTGTCCTTGAAAAAGGTGGTTATGCGCAGGCCCGAACAGCAGAGCGTACCGGTTCCCTGGTACGTCTTCATTCCTCGCATTTGTTTGTATTATACAGCTCTTCGGTTAAAGAGGCAGCCCTTGCTTGTCTAAACATAAGGGCAGCACGTTGGCGCAAACTAGCACCGCATGGTTTCGATCCATGGACCTGGGGGTTATGAGCCCCCCACTCTCCCACTGAGCTACGGTGCTGTGCGCTCAGCGCCAAAATATGTTCAGTTGTACTGCTTACCAGTATGAGCATGGTGAGACACGGTGATTCATTCACTTCTTCTTCAATTCATGGAGAGTGTGCCTCCTTTGGCATTGTTTATGTGATATCTATATGACGGGTACTTTGGATTACCGCCGGCTTCAGACTTGAGGGCTTACTACTGTAGGAATCCAAAGTAGACGTACGAAAATGCTCTCTATTGATAGTTCAAGAAAGCAGACAGTGGATCACAGAAACGAGCGCGCAGGGAAGTGTCTGGTTATACCGTGAGTGTGTCTTCCCGAAGGCTCTAATACATGAAAGGCCCCCATCTCCATTTCGATATGTTGCTTCACACTACGTGTTGATGCACACTGATTCGTGACGGGCAACACGATAATATTTAGACGACACGCGGCTCATGGAGTCGCCGTCGGTGCAAGCAATAGCAGCGGCTCATGAGGGAAGCAGGAAATGCATGCATGAAGCCAACAATAGGCAATCTAAGTATATCAACAACATCAACGAATCAATATCTCAACAAACAAGCAACCATTCCAGGAAATAATTTTCGTGTAAGATAAATAGCGCCGTTCGGAACAACAGGACAAACAGCAAGAGCAAAAGCAACGAAACCAGTAGCACCAGTAGCAACTGCTGTCGCAATACGTGCTGTGGCTTCGCTGCCTCCACAGCAGTTGCAACAGCAGAATCAGCAAAAGACACGCGAACAGAATCACCTGCGTTAGAACTATCGGGGTGCGAAATGGGAATAGTAAGAGCAGGAAATATTGTGTCAGCAGAATATACGCTGCTGGATGGTCCCATACACAACTTGCAGCGGCACAGAAAGGTAGGGAAGAAGGAAATGAACGCGAGGGAGCCAGCTATGACAAACGGCATTCAACATTTATTTCTAACTACAAAGAACTGCCTTTAGCGAATTGCCACGCTCTCTGAACAACCCATGAGGGGGAGAAACCCCAGGGGGAGGCCCGCTTTATTTAGTGTAAGGCCGTTTGTTTTCCTGTTCTTGCTCGGTTCACAGCTTTGGCTTACGTCGTAGCTTCCCTTCAACATGGGCGTTCCACCACCCCACTGATGCCGATTTTCTCAATCAGCTTCCCACAAGGGGCAGCAATCTCACTGCCTGAGTGGTAAAGAGACTGAGGTCCTGCACACGTCGGCAAGAACGCTCGTAGGCTACAGCTAGTGAGAACTTTGCATCAACTAGCCAGGGTATTGATAAATGTAACGAGTTTCTGAGGATTGCTTACGCGATGCACTTACTTACAAGTACATACACTTCTTCTCCAGATAGGCGACGGGGACTATAAGCTTGACAGCGCCCACCGCAGATCAAATTTGGCAGCGTACAGCCTTTCGCTGACAGTTGCTGTGCAGCTTGGTTACAGGAGCGCATAACCCTTATTAGGGGTTGTGCAGCCCCAATTACTTTCCCGTACTTCCCTTCTTCTCCAAACGCTTAGCTCGGTGCCGCTGTCAATAACATCACCACTTTCTCCAAATTTTGGTGGTGAGCCATCCACTCCGGGATTACGCTGAG
>OY986954.1:537444-544944 GCA_963920595.1 Eimeria praecox
CTGCTGCTGTTGCTGCTGCAGCTGCTGCTGTTGCTGCTGCTGCTGCTGCAGCACTGCTGCTGTAGCTGCTGCTGCTGCTGCAGCTGATGCTGTTGTTGCTGCTGGAGCTGCTGTTGTTGTTCCTGCAGCATCTTCGGCTGTTGTTGCTGCTGCTGCTGTTGCTGCTGCTGCTGCTGCTGCTGCTGCTGCAACAGCTGCAATCCTGAGGTGTATGTGCATACACCTGAGGGCGGTCTGCGGGGTCGGAGGATAAAGACAAGAGCTGCCTATACACCTAAAGTTTTTTGTTTCTGTTTAACTCATGAGCGGAATTGTATATTAAAGTATATATATACTTTAATATTATAAACTGAAGCAGCAGCAACTGCAGCAGCAGCAGCAGCAGCAGCAGCAGCAGCAGCAGCAGCAGGAATTGCATGCGCTGGAGACAGACAGACACCCACATCATATTCGGGTGTACATACACCACGCTGCTGCTAGATCTGCTGCTGCTGCTGCATCTGCTGTTGCTGCTGCATCTGCTGCTGCTGCTGCTGCATCTGCTGCTGCATCTGCTGCATCTGCTGCTGCTGTGCTGCTGCATCTGCTGCTGCTGCTGCTGCTACTAAACAAATCCAACGAAGAGGACAAACAAATTCAATAAATACTTCTCCTCTCTTCTTATCTATCTATCTATCTATCTATCTATCAATCTATCTATTCAGCTAGCTAGATAGATAGATACTCAGCTAGCTAGCTAGCTGGCTAGCTAGCTAGCTATTCAGCTATCTATCTATCTAGCCAGCTAGCTATCTAGCTATCTAGATAGCTAGCTATTCAGCTAGTTATCTATCTAGCTAGCTATTCAGCTAGCTAGATAGCTATCTATCTAGCTATTCAGCTAGCTATGTAGCTAGCTAGCTAGCTAGCTAGCTATCTAGCTGTTCATAGAAACCTGTCATAGGCTTTGGAGCTGCGAGCGGATAGAATACGAAGTTGCTGTTCTTCTTCTTGTGGAGGGAAAATCTTGCGTACTCTTCTTTGTTTATCTCCTGCTGCTGCTGCTGCTGCTGCTGCTGCTGCTGCTGCAGTTGCTGCTGTTGCTGCTGTTGTCATTCTCGAGGAGATTTCGCCGTCGCTAGCTACAGTTTCCTCATCATCGGTCTCTTGCTGCTGCTGCTGCTGCTGCTGCTGTTGCTGCTGCTGCTGCTGTCTCATCTTTGATAAGAGAGAAGAAGTTTTCTTTGGCAGCAGCAGCAATCCGCTTACAACTCCCATCGCCTGCTGCAGCAAAGGTGCTGCTGCTGCTGCTGTGCTGCTGCCTGTTGTTGCTGCTGCACCAAAGCCTGGAAGCAAAGGAGCAGCAGCAGCACCGGGAGCTGCTGCTGCTCCTCCTATCCCTCCTGCTGCACCTAAGCCAGCACCTGTTCCTGCTGCAGCAGGTGCTGCTGCTGCTGCTGCAGGAACTGCAGCAGCAGCAGGCACTGCAGCAGCAGCACCCGCGGGGACTGCTGCAGCAGCACCAGCTGCTGTTGGTGCTGCTGCTGCTGCAGGAGCCCCTGCTGCTGCTGTTGCTGTTGGACACCAGGGACACCAGCCACCGCAGCAGGCAGCTGTTCCTGCTGCAGTAGATCCCCCGACGGCGCCTCCAGTCATCGTAGCGGTAAGTACTGTGAGGCCATGAGGCATTTTGAAGGATTAAAAAGGAATAAAATAGAAATAAAACAATAAAATTAATAAAAAAAAACAAAAGTTTAAAGAAAATAATACAAAATACACATACACTCAAACACCGACTGCTTGAGGTGGACGGACGACAACAGCGCAGGGGCTAAGTCGACAACAACTAAAAACTAAGAAAATATGACGAAATAGAATTAATACTGTTTTATTGCGAATAGAATCAAAAAGAACAGAAGAAAAAATACATATTCCCTTCAGAAACGAAGGCTGAGAGCACACAACAATTGTTGGCTTGCTCAGTATACACCTTGGGGTGTATAGGCAGATACCTCTGTCGTCTGCGCTTGTGGAAAGGAAGAAGAAAAAGAATATTGAACTCATTAATATATAAATTTGAAAAATTTTTGAATATAAATACAAATTAAAACCGTATAATTTATTTTAAATGAAGAAAGAGAAGATATTTGCAATAATAATTAAACAAATGCTGTTTTATATATATACATACATACACTCCACGAGTCGACCACACCTGCGGATACAGCTCGTTTACTGTTATATGTTTTGTTTTGATGTGTAGACACATTATTAATGTATTATTTTTATTGTTTTTAATTGTTTATTTAAAATAATTTGATAAAATATACTTCTAATTATATAAAACTATCCCTCAGAGAAGCAAGCTAAGCACAATCTCAATTTCTGCTCTGTCTCACCGATGAAAAATAAGAAAATTTGTTTCTTTTTCAAATATAATTTGTTTTATTTTATTTTTATTATAAATTAAATTAATTTAATTTAAATAGAAATACAACTTGGGTTTAAAACATTTCGAGTGAAGTTGTAGTTAACAACACTAACTCCATCAACTTCATTTTGTTTTTAATGCTATGTCTTAATCCTGTGTTTTATTTCGAGATATTTTATCTAATTATTTGTTTTTATTTTAGTTTATTTTAGTTTAGTTTATTATATTTTAATGTATTATACTTTAATGTGTTATATTTACTTGCATTATGTGTTAGTATCGTAGATCTAATGTATATTACATAGGTATATATATATATATATATATATATATATATATATATATATATATATATAATTATATTTTTTACTTCTTTGTGTAATATATTTGATTGTCTGCATTAAATATAATTTAATATATTTATATATCCATATCTACTTCACACAACTATCTCCTGTCTCTCTCTGTATATATATATATATATATATATATATATATATATATATCACTCAATAGCGTTGTATTTCTGTATATAGTATAAACTATTTTATATTTAATAGTATTATCTTTCTAACATTTTATATTGTATTAAGTAGTATAAAATATCTAATTCTAGTTACTTTAGTTATTTGCTCGGCCCTCCTCATAAAAGTAAACAGACTCATATATATATATATATATATATATATATATATATATATATATATATATATATATATATATTCTAGTTTTAATAATAACAAACATGCAATAAAAGATACAAATAATAATGTAGGAGTAAGAATAATAATACACAGAAACTAACAAACAAATAAAAATAATAAATAAATATAATAATAAATAAATATCTAAAAAATAATAATGAAGGAATATTAATAGAAATAATAAATACTAATGAGATAGTCACAATAATAAACAAATAATATAAATAATAATAATAATAATAAAATAACAAATATAATAATAATATAAATTAATATAATAAATAAAATAATAAATATAATAATAAAATAAATATAATAATAAATATAATAATAAATATAATAATAAATTTAATAATAAATATAATAATAATAATAAAAGATAAAATAAAAAGAAAGAAGAAAGAATATCTGTATCGATGAAGAAGAGAAAGCCAAGTATTATACACATAAAACCCTAAACCCTAAACCCTAAACCCCAAACCATAAACCCTAAACCCCAAACCCTAAACCCTAAACCCTAGCAGCCACAGGAAAACCAACAACAACAACAGCAGCAGCAGCAACAACAACAGCAGCAGCAACAGCAGCAGCAACAGCAGCAGCAGCAGCAGCAACAGCAGCAGCAGCAAGTTTTTTTAATTGCCATCAAAATTTTATTTTTGTTTCTCGGCCAAACCCACAAACAAAAATCCTTCTTACTAACCAAACACAACGCAGATCTAGCTAGCTAGCTACACAGCTAGCTAGCTAGCTAGCTAGACAGCTAGCTACACAGCTAGCTACACAGCTAGCTACACAGCTAGCTATGTAGCTAGCTAGCTAAACAGCTAGCTAGGTAGCTAGCTGAATAGCTGCCTAGCTAGCTAAACAGCTAGCTATGTAGCTAGCTAGCTATGTAGCTAGCTAGCTAGCTATGTAGCTGGCTAGCTACACAGCTAGCTAGCTAGCTAGCTAGCTGCGTTGTGTGGAAGCACGAGGAGATGCCGAGAGTGAAGAAGACGAAATACGAATAAAAATGCAAATAGAAACCAACAGCAAATAAGCAGCAACACAACAACCCCACAGTCTGAGGTGTATAGACACCTCCAATATATTCGAGGTGCCTATACACCTCAAATATATACATATTTGAAGTGCCTATACACCTCAAATAAATACATATTTGAGGTGCCTATACACCTCAAATATATGAGGTGTATACACACCTCAAATTTATTTTAAGTGAGGTGCTATATACACCTCAAATACTTTTGAGGTGCCTATACACCTCAAATAAATATATATTTGAGGTGCCTATACACCTCAAATAAATATATATTTGAGGTGCCTATACACCTCAAATAAATACATATTTGAGGTGCCTATACACCTCAAATAAATATATATTTGAGGTGCCTACACACCTCAAATAAATATATATTTGAGGTGCGTATACACCTCAAATAAATGTATATTTGAGGTGCCTATACACCTCAAGATGAAGGAGGTTCTTCTTGTGCTTCTTCGTCTATGAAGTCATTCATATTTTCAAAAAGATAATTAGCAGCCATCTCCTAAAAATAAACAAAATATATATTTAATTTAATTATATATTTAATTATTTAATTATATATTTAATTATATATTTAATTATATTATATATTTAATTAAATATTAAATATTAAATTATATCATATAGTAAATTTAATAATAAATTAAAATTAAATAATAAATTAAATAATAAATTAAATAATTAAATAATAAATTAAATAATAAATTAAATAATAAATTAAATAATAAATTAAATAATAAATTAAATAATAAATTAAATAATAAATTAGATAATAAATTAAATAATAAATTAATTAAATAATAAATTAAATAATACAAACGACAAATTAAATTAAATTAAATTAAATTAAATAATAAATTAAAACAAATAACAAATTAATACAACAAATATATTAAATTGAATTAAATAAAAAGATAAAACAAACAGAAAAAACAAATTAAATTAAAATAAATTTATTTTAATTAAACTAAATTATAAATTAAACTAACACAAAACACAAAATTAAATATAACCCTAAACCTGAAGCAGCAGCAGCAGCAGCAGCAACAGCAGCAGCAGCAAATCAAACAGCAGCAGCAAGCCATCATCAGCAGCAATAATAGAAGCAGCAGCAGCAGCAGCAACAACAATAGCAGCAACAGCAACAACAACAGCAGCAGCAGCAGCAGCAGCAGCAATAATAGCAGCAGCAGCAGAGCTACCTCATTACGGTCGCATGCGATGTAGGCTTCAGCAACTTGCAATCGTGTAAACCCTAATGCTGTCAGCTGCAGCAAAAACCCTAAACCCTAAACCCTAAACCCTAAACCCTAAACCCTAAACCCTAGAAGCCCTCTGATGGTAGTGTGAGTTTGTAGTATTATTGTTTAGAATAAATATCTTAAGCCAACATCTTAAACTAAAAACATAACTATTTACGATCTAGGGTTTACGATCTAGGGTTTACGATTCCTAGGGTTTAGGGTTTAGGGTTTAGGGTTTACAACCTAGGGTTTAGGGTTTAGGGTTTACGCTCTAGGGTTTACAATCCCCAGGGTTTACAATCCCCAGGGTTTACAATCCTCAGGGTTTACGCTTCCTAGGGTTTACGCTTCCTAGGGTTTACGTTTCCTAGGGTTTAGGGTTTACGATCCCTCGGGTTTACGATCCCTAGGGTTTACGATCCCTAGGGTTTAGGGTTTAGGGTTTAGGGTTTATGTATACTCTATCAACGGCCTCCATCTCTTCTTCTGTGAGTTGTAGTACTCCTCCTTCTAACGCTGCCTCTCTTCGTCTTTCTTCTCTTTCTGTCTCTTCATTAACTCCTTCTCGAAGCAATTCAAGAAACGCCTCTTGATTCTGGGTTATGAGCTGTACAGACACCCTAAACCCTAAACCCTAAACCCTAAACCCTAAACCCTAAACCCTAAACCCTAGATATCCTAGATACGAAGGGTTTTTAGAATGGTGGGATTTGACAAAGGCAAAATATAGAAAAAACAATTAAAACCCTTGTAAACCCTAAACCCTAAACCCTAAACCCTAAACCCTAAACCCTAAACCCTAAACCACCTGCAGAAGATCAGGGTTTGACGCCCCAATCATTTGGAGGACATGTGGCAGCATCTGCGGATTTGTCTGTAACACAAACAAATACAGAAAACAAAATTGATGCTGTTGCTGCTGCTGCTGCTGTTGTTGTTGTTGTTGTTCTTGCTGCTGCTGCTGCTGTTGTTGCTGCACCTCGTGCTGCTGCTGCAGCAGCAGCAGCAGCAATTCATTTAATCGATTAGATGATTAAATATAACTTCGCATAATTAACTTGAAAAATTAAATTAAATTAAATTAATTAAATTAAACTAAACTAAAATAAATTAATTAAATTAAGTCAAATTAATTAATTAAATTAAATCAAATTAAATTAAATTAAATTAAATTAATTAAATTAAATTAAATTAAATTAATTAAACTAATTAAAACAGACTTGAGCTAGCTGTCGAACTTGTTGAAAGACAGGATGTGTTCTAAGCCCCGCCAGAGGATTATCTGCTGCTACTGTTGCTGCTGCTGTTGCTGCTGCTGCTGCTGCTGTTTCTGCTGCTGCTGCTGTTCCTGCTGCTGCTGCTGTTCCTGCTGTTTCTCCTGCTGCTGCTGTTCCTGCTGCTGCTTCTGTTGCTGCTGCTGCTTCTGTTGCTGCTGCTCCTGTTGCTGCTGCTTCTGCTGCTGCGGGCAACAAATCCTCCGGTATCCCCTGCAGCAGCAGCAGCAGCAGCAGCAGCAAAATAAACAGCAGCAGCGGCAGCACGAATAGCAGCAGCAGCAGCAGCAAAATAAACAGCAGCAGCAGCAGCACGAATAGCAGCAGCAGCAGCACGAATAGCAGCGGCAGCAGCACGAATAGCAGCAGCAACCGCAGCAACAGCATCAACAACAGCAATAACAACAACAACAGCAGCAGCAGCACCAACAGCAGCAGCAACACCACCACCACCACCACCACCACCACCATCAACACCACCACCACCATCAGCAGCAACAGCAGCAGCAGCAACAACAGCAGCAACAGCAGCAGCAGCATCATCAATACTAATTAATTGTATCCTAACATTCATCAGATATTCTACTGCTCTCTCTGCATTATAGAATGCTGCGCGTAGAGCAACACGCGCATCAGATTCAGAAAAACCCATATCCTTCAGTTGACACACTACCTACACATACACATTTAATTTAATTTAATTAATTTAATTAATTTAATTTAATTTATTTAATTAATTTAATTAATTTAATTTAATTTAATTAATTAATTTAATTTAATTTAATTTAATCTATTTAATTTAATTTAATTTAACTTA
>OY986954.1:572444-574944 GCA_963920595.1 Eimeria praecox
AGATATAGATATAGATATAGATATATAGATATAGATATAGATATAGATATAGATATAGATATAGATATAGATATAGATATAGATATAGATATAGATATAGATATAGATATAGATATAGATATAGATATAGATATAGATATAGATATAGATATAGATATAGATATAGATATAGATATAGATATAGATATAGATATAGATATAGATATATAGATATAGATATAGATATAGATATAGATATAGATATAGATATAGATATAGATATAGATATAGATATAGATATAGATATAGATATAGATATAGATATAGATATAGATATAGATATAGATATAGATATAGATATAGATATAGATATAGATATAGATATAGATATAGATATAGATATAGATATAGATATAGATATAGATATAGATATAGATATAGATATAGATATAGATATAGATATAGATATAGATATAGATATAGATATAGATATAGATATAGATATAGATATAGATATAGATATAGATATAGATATAGATATAGATATAGATATAGATATAGATATAGATATAGATATAGATATAGATATAGATATAGATATAGATATAGATATAGATATAGATATAGATATAGATATAGATATAGATATAGATATAGATATAGATATAGATATAGATATAGATATAGATATAGATATAGATATAGATATAGATATAGATATAGATATAGATATAGATATAGATATAGATATAGATATAGATATAGATATAGATATAGATATAGATATAGATATAGATATAGATATAGATATAGATATAGATATAGATATAGATATAGATATAGATATAGATATAGATATAGATATAGATATATAGATATAGATATAGATATAGATATAGATATAGATATAGATATAGATATAGATATAGATATAGATATAGATATATAGATATAGATATAGATATAGATATAGATATAGATATAGATATAGATATAGATATATAGATATAGATATAGATATAGATATATAGATATAGATATAGATATAGATATAGATATAGATATAGATATAGATATATAGATATAGATATAGATATAGATATAGATATAGATATAGATATAGATATAGATATAGATATAGATATAGATATAGATATAGATATAGATATAGATATAGATATAGATATATAGATATAGATATATAGATATAGATATATAGATATAGATATAGATATAGATATAGATATAGATATAGATATAGATATATAGATATAGATATATAGATATAGATATATAGATATAGATAGATATAGATATAGATATAGATATAGATATAGATATAGATATAGATATAGATATAGATATAGATATAGATATAGATATAGATATAGATATAGATATAGATATAGATATAGATATAGATATAGATATAGATATAGATATAGATATAGATATAGATATAGATATAGATATAGATATAGATATAGATATAGATATAGATATAGATATAGATATAGATATAGATATAGATATAGATATAGATATAGATATAGATATAGATATAGATATAGATATAGATATAGATATAGATATAGATATAGATATAGATATAGATATAGATATAGATATAGATATAGATATAGATATAGATATAGATATAGATATAGATATAGATATAGATATAGATATAGATATAGATATAGATATAGATATAGATATAGATATAGATATAGATATAGATATAGATATAGATATAGATATAGATATAGATATAGATATAGATATAGATATAGATATAGATATAGATATAGATATAGATATAGATATAGATATAGATATAGATATAGATATAGATATAGATATAGATATAGATATAGATATAGATATAGATATAGATATAGATATAGATATAGATATAGATATAGATATAGATATAGATATAGATATAGATATAGATATAGATATAGATATAGATATAGATATAGATATAGATATAGATATAGATATAGATATAGATATAGATATAGATATAGATATAGATATAGATATAGATATAGATATAGATATAGATATAGATATAGATATAGATATAGATATAGATATAGATATAGATATAGATATAGATATAGATATAGATATAGATATAGATATAGATATAGATATAGATATAGATATAGATATAGATATAGATATAGATATAGATATAGATATAGATATAGATATAGATATAGATATAGATATAGATATAGATATAGATATAGATATAGATATAGATATAGATATAGATATAGATATAGATATAGATATAGATATAGATATAGATATAGATATAGATATAGATATAGATATAGATATAGATATAGATATAGATATAGATATAGATATAGATATAGATATAGATATAGATATAGATATAGATATAGATATAGATATAGATATAGATATAGATATAGATATAGATATAGATATAGATATAGATATAGATATAGATATAGATATAGATATATAGATATAGATATAG
>OY986954.1:584944-589944 GCA_963920595.1 Eimeria praecox
GTTTGTGGCAGCAGCACGATGGAAGCTATCCTACAGATCTTCTGTGTGTTGATATACACCAATTAAACGCAGCACCTCTTCATCCTATGTAAACCCTAAACCCTAAACCCTAAACCCTAAACCCTAATTCTTAAGGTTTGTAAACCCTAAACCCTAATGTTTAGGCCCTCCATGACAGAATAATAAATGCTGAAGCCGCTGTGTTTGATAGTGCATCTTACGATTTTAGAATTTAGGGTTTAGGGTTTAGGGTTTAGGGTTTAGGGTTTAGGGTTTAGGGTTTAGGGTTTAGGGTTTAGGGTTTAGGGTTTAGGGTTTAGGGTTTGTGTTCAGTTATCCTTGGGAGGTGTATATACAGTATTGCAATTATTGTTTATTTATAATTTCTCCAATATTTAAAATAAACCAAAATATAATTAATAAACCTCAGCATACACCCCAACATCATGCAGTGTCTCCTGAGGTTTATCGATTATCTCTTGTTGGTTTTATCGACATGATTGCTGCTGCTGCTGCTTTCTTGTTCCCTCCCATACTTGTTCAATTTAATACTACACACAAACAGCAGCAGCAGCAGCAGCAGCAGCAGCAGGAACAGCAGCAGGAGCAGCCGCAGGAGCAGCAGCAGCAGCAGCAGCAGAATGAACAGCAGCAGCAGCAGCAGAATGAACAGCAGCAGCAGCAGCAGCAGCAGCACGGGCTGCTGCTGCAGTTGGAGCAGCCAGTTGCTGCTGCTGCTTGCTGCACAGAATATCGTCCCTCAGATCCAAATCTTAAACTGCCTGCGAAAGGAACTGTAGATAAACCCTAAACCCTAAACCCTAAACCCTAAACCCTAAACCCTAAACCCTAAACCCTAAACCCTAAACCCTAAACCCTAAACCCTAAACCCTAAACCCTAGATTTTAAATTTTTTCTGAGTGTCTTGCTTCTTTCTTGATTGTTGTCAGCATTTAATTGCTGCTGATGAATATCTGCTACTTAATATTTAGGGTTTAGGGTTTAGGGTTTAGGGTTTAGGGTTTAGGGTTTAGGGTTTAGGGTTTGTGTTGTTTCGTTGTAGGGTTTGTTAGTTCAAGTTGTGTCTTCAGGTTCTCTTGTTGTTTGGTTTGAGGGGCAGAGAAAACCCCGCTGTCTCCTCCTTAACCCTCTGCCTCATTCTGCTGCTGCTGCTGCTGCTGCTGCTCCTGCTGCTGCTGCTGCTGCTGCTGCTGCTGCTGATGTTGATGCTGCTGCTGCTGGTGCTGCTGTTGATGCTGCTGCAGACGCAGCAGCTCAGCGACTCTTCAAAGCAGAACAGCAGCAGCAGCAGCAGCAACAGCAGCAGCAACAACAGAATGAACAGCAGCAGCACAATGAACAGCAGCAGCAGCAGCAGAATGAACAGCAGCAGCAGCAGCAGCAGCAGAATGAACAGCAGCAGCAGCAGCAGCAGCAGCAGCAAGAGCAGCCCCCATTTCTGTCTCTGTGGGATTTAGAGGCAGTTGCTGCTGTATTAACAACAGCAGGCAGGATATGCAGAAAATCTAGGGCCCCACCCGCTGCTGCTGCTGCTGCTGCTGCAGCAGCAGCAGCTCCTGCTGCAGCAGGTGCTGCTGCTGCTGCTGCTGTTGCCGGCACCAGCAGCAACAAGCCTCCGCCAGCTAGCAGCAGCAACAGCAACAACAACAGCAACACCAACAACAGCAGCAACAGCAGCAACAGCAACAGCAGCAACAGCAACAACAACAGCAGCAACAGCAACAGCAGCAACAGCAGCAACAACAGCAACAGCAGCAACAGCAGCAACAGCAACAACAACAGCAGCAACACCACCACCACCACCACCACCAACAGCAGCAACAGCAGCAACAGCAGCAACAGCAGCAACAGCAGCAACAGCAACACCACCACCACCAACAGCAGCAACACCACCACCACCAACAACAGCAACAGCAGCAACAGCAGCAGCAACAGCAGCACCAACAGCATCATCAGCAGCAACAGTAGCAACAGCAGCAACAGCAACAGCAGCAGCAGCACCAGCAGCATCATCAGCAGCAGAAGGCTTTCTTTCGATCGATATGTGTGCCCCGGTTGTTTGGATGAACTCGGTGCTTCTTCTTTCTCTGTTTGTTGTTGTTTGTGTTTAGATATAATTAAACCATGCAAATACGGAGGTTATCTCGCATCCATTCATGTACAGACAGGCGATATCATACTCTTCTTTTAATTTGCTGCTGCTGCTGCTGCTGCTGCTGCTGCTGCTGCTGCTGCTGCTGTTGCTGCTGCTGCTGATCGTGCTGCTGATGATTGTGCTGCTGCTGCGGGAGTCGTGCTGCAGCAGCAGCAACTACTACAGCAACAGCAGCAGCAGCAGCAACTACAGCAAGAGCAGCAACAACAACTACAGCAACAGCAGCAACAACAACTACAGCAACAGCAGCAGCAGCAGCAACTACAGCAACAGCAGCAGCAGCAACTACAGCAAGAACAGCAGCAGCAACTACTATAGCAACAGCAGCAGCAGCAACAACTACAGCAACCGCAGCAGCAGCAGGTGTTACGTCGTGCCTGCTCTTGACACAGCAGCAGCTGCTGCAGCTGTTGCTGCTGCTGCTGCTGCTGCTGCTGGTGCTGCGCAGTCATCAGCTCTATGTAAACACTACGGAGGTTAGGGTTTAGGGTGTAGGGTTTAGGGTTTAGGGTTTAGGGCGCATCCTTAGTTTTAAAATATAAATATTTGCATCTTATCCTCGCAATATCAATATAATAATTAGGGTTTAGGGTTTAGGGTTTAGGGTTTAGGGTTTAGGGTTTAGGGTTTAGGGTTTAGGGTTTGGGAGCCGCCGCTCAGGCCCGGTGACCGCAGGGTCACCTGCTGTGGGGGGGGGAGGGGAGAAAACCCTAAACCCTAAACCCTAAACCCTAAACCCTATACCCTAAACCCTAAACCCTAAATTTTAAGTTGTTAAGATCAATTTTTTATTCTCTGTTTTGCGAGATATTTCAGGGTTTAAGATCTAGGGTTTAGGGTTTAGGGTTTAGGGTTTAAGATCTAGGGTTTAGGGTTTAGGGTTTAGGGTTTAGGGTTTTTAAGATATCGGCGAGATGCCTTGCGGTGCTACTACGTTATACTACCCCAAGACAGAATAAAATATATCCTCAATTTTTAGGGTTTAGGGTTTAGGGTTTAGGGTTTAGGGTTTAGGGTTTAGGGTTTAGGGTTTAGGGTTTAGGGTTTAGGGTTTAGGGTTTTGAGTATGCCGCACCAATGGCCTGCCGCTACAGGAGGCGCAGAGACAGACAGAGAACAGCACAAGCAAAACAAACACAGCAATGAAGCAGCAGCAGCAGCAGCAGCAGCAGCAGCAGCAGCAGGAGACCGTCGCTGGTATGCCGGCGGGCTGTTAAGAGCAGCAGCTAGAAAGGGTTTGTTGCTGCTGCTGTTGCTGCTGCTGCTGCTGCTGCTGCTGTTTCTATTTGCTGCTAGCCAGCAGCAGCTGCTGCTGCTGTCGCTTGATAGCCTTCCACTCACGTTTCCTCAGCAGCAGCAGCAGCAGCAGCAGCAGCAGCAGCAGCAGCAGCAGCAGCAGCAGCAGCAGCAGCAGCAGGAGCAGCAGCAAGTGTTTCATATCTTACCAGAGGCTATTCCCCCTGACTGGCCTCCAAGCTTTATGCCTCCTCCCCCGCCACATCCTGAATGCAAGTAAACCCTAAACCCTAAACCCTAAACCCTAAACCCTAAGCCCTAAACCCTAAACCCTAAACCCTAAACCCTTGATCATATGGGCCTGTTTGTTTATGGAGGCGGATTAGGGTTTAGGGTTTACAACTTGGGGTTTAGGGTTAAGTGTTCAAGAATGTTTATTTTAAAATCTACGGTTTAGGGTTTAGGGTTTAGGGTTTAGGGTTTAGGGTTTAGGGTTTAGGGTTTATCTGTCCTGCAGGGGTGTTCTCGAGCAAGCCACAACTCTTCCCCCTGCCAGCATCATCGTAGCAGCAACAGATAGAGATATGCTGCTGCTGCAGCAGCTGCTGCAGCAGCTGCTGCAGCATACGCCGCAGCACCTGCTGCAGGAGGTACTAGTATCTCCTTATCGCCAGCAGCAGCAGCAGCAGCAGCAGCAGCAGCAGCAGCAGCAGCAGCAGCAGCAGCAGCAGCAGCAGCAGCAGCAGCAGCAGCAGCAGCAGCAGCAGTATAGAATAGAAAATGATGGGCCCCTCGGGCCGCTGCTGCCGCTGCTGCAGCAAACCCCTAAAGTTATTGTGCTAGAAAAAACACAAAAGAGTAAAACCCTAAACCCTAAACCCTAAACCCTAAACCCTAAACCCTAAACCCTAAACCCTAAACCCTAAACCCTAAACCCTAAACCCTAAACCCTAAACCCTAGAGCACCTATGGAGTTAAAGCTTTCTACTGATTCAGGTCTTTAGATACAATTGTGATGATATATCTTATATTTAGGGTTTAGGGTTTAGGGTTTAGGGTTTAGGGTTTAGGGTTTGTTTGATGTTTTCAGCCTATGCTGCTGCCTTCAATTTAGGGTTTAGGGTTTAGGGTTTAGGGTTTAGGGTTTGTTTGATGTGTTCAGCTTATGCTGCTGCAGTTCGTGCTGCTGTAGAGGCAGCAGCAGCTGCTGCTGTTGTTGTTCTACCTGCGGAAGCTCGGGTGTCTCCTCACTGGCTGCAGCCGCTGCTGCTGCTGCTGCAGCAGCAGCAGCAGCAGCAGCAGCAGCAGCAGCAAGCTATCGTATATCCTGCGGAAGCAAGACAGAAACACATGCAGCAGCAGTCATCAAAGGAGATGAAGAGGGGGCCCTACTGCCGCAAGGGTTTGCTGCTGCTGCTGCTGCTGCTGCTGCTGCTGCTGCGGCTGTTGCTGCTGCTGGTGTTGTTCTTGCTGCTGCTGCTGCTGGTGTTGTTGTTGTTGCTGCTGGTGTTGTTCTTGCTGCTGCTGCTGCTGGTGTTGTTGTTGTTGCTGCTGGTGTTGTTGTTGCTGTTGCTGCTGCTGGTATTGT
>OY986954.1:609944-619944 GCA_963920595.1 Eimeria praecox
GTTGCTGCTGCAGCTACTGTTGCTGCTGCAGCTGCTGTTGCAACAGCTGCTGTTGCTGCAACTGCCATTGCTGCTGCTGCTGCCGCAGCAGCAGCTGCAGCAGCAGCAGCAGCTGCTGCTGCTGCTGCTGCTGCTGGGGGTCTGCCACTCTGTCTGTCTGGCGCCGACGAACTTCGCGCGTCGCTGTTAGTCTTTGTAATTATATCTGTTTTTTGTTTTTAATTTAATTTAATTTAATTAATTTAATTTAATTTAATTTAATTTAATTTAATTTAATTTAGAGTAAGTTCTTAAACACACTTGCTGCTGCACCTGAATATACACTCCAAAGCCATGGGCTGAAGACGATGCCTGAGAGATATCCTACAGGTCTCTCTCCTGCTGCTGCTGCTGTTGCTGCTGCAGCTGCTGCTGTTGTTGCTGCTGCAGCTGCTGCTGTTGTTGCTGCTGCAGCTGCTGCAGTTGTTGCAGCTGCTGCTGTTGTTGCTGCTGCTGCTGTTGTTGCTGCAGCAGCAGCTGCTGCAGCATCTTCTGAACGCTACTGTATTTGCTGCTGCAAGAATTGCTGCTGCTGTTGCTGCTGCTGCTGCACCTGCTCTATCAGTTGCTGCTGCTGCTGCTGCTCCTCCTCTTCTTCCCCTGCTGCTGCTGCTGCTGCTGCTGCTGCTGCTGCTGCTGCTTATGGCTGTCCTCTAGAGATAGCTAGTTCATAATCTGCTGCTGTAGCAAGCCTCCTGTAGTAGACAGCATCTGTTGGTGGCGGCTTCTGTCTGCTTGGATCGATCTGTATGATAACCTCGTATATCATTGCATCTTGCTGCTGCCCTGCTGCTGCTGCTGCTACTGCTGCTGCTGCTGCTGGTCCTCCTGCTGCTGCTGCTGCTGCTGCACTACGTACCCACACACGAAATGCTGAAGGTATATCGCTCATTAAACAAGCAGGGGGAAGTTGGAGACGAGCTACAGCCCCCTCTATTGCTGCTGCTGCATCTGTTGTAGAAGAAGCAGCAGCAGCAGCAGCAGCAGCACCAGGTAAAGCAGCAGGAGAACCCCCAGCACCAGCAGCAGCAGCAGCAGCAGCAGCAGCAGCAGCAGACGGGCTAGCTGGCCCCCCTAATAAGACCTCATTCCTTGCAGCAAATACACGGGGACTGTATGTAGTATGTATCCTCCATGTACACTTGAATATTTCTTTAAATTCAAATAAAGTAGGATTATGTATATGACTTCTACCTCCTGCTGTTGCTGCTCTTGATCCTGCTGCAGCAGCAGCAACACTACGCGGTAAGAAAGCAGCAGCAGCAGACATACCTCCTCCAACGGTATCTCCCCAATGTCTAGGGGCCTCACAATTGGTCTGTTCTCCATAGAATTCAAATATCTTTCTCGGAGATGATTGTATCTTAACCCCGATTATATATTGTTCCTTTTGAAAAACCTCGGCATAGAACGGTCTTGGGGGATATGTTGGGCATTCACAAAAAAAACTAAGAGGAAGAGAAGATGTTTTAATATCTACCGATCCCGCTACTCTTCTTGCTGTTGCAGATACAATCTTCAATGGACTCCACGAAAATCGTGGGCTGTTTTCCAAGAAGAACACCAATACATTACTACTCGGACGACACATAACTTCTATTGAACCCCATTTTAAATCGTGCCATACATTATCTGTTAAATTAGATACTAAATACTCTCCTCGACATCTTTCATAATCCGAATGCGAAAATGGAAGAAGAGTATATGGTGTCATACAACCATAATTCGCTAAAGCACCATATAAACCAGATAATGTTGTTGGTGGGGGAGCGCCGCTCCAACCTGATCCTGCTGCTTCTGCTCTTATTTTATTGAGAATACTTGAATTAAACGAAGTAAATATACATAATATACAAAATAAACAAAAAAAACCTAATTTTAACATATAATTTACATGATGTAACATATTATATACTACACCGAATACGCCGAGGCCCCCCTTTCTTATCATCGCCATGGTGTATATACACTCCAAACAATTTCAAGATTTTTCTGCTTTCTTCTTCTACTTGTATAAATATATAAACACAATTCTTTCAATATTTTAACAATAAAAAGAAGAAAAAATAAGAAAAATATACACAGAAAACAAACCTAACACCCTCCCTCGATATAGCGTCAGCAGCAGCTAGGACAGCAACAACTCAACGCCTACTAGAGAGACGATTCCAGGGTTAGGGTTTAGGGTTTAGGGTTTAGGGTTTAGGGTTTATATATATATAATCCTATTCTCCTTTCTTCAAAGAGAAAACAACACCACAAAACAAACAATAAACCAAAAGCAGCACAGCCCTGCCACAGCGAATGTAACCGTGTGGTAGCCGCCGCTCTCAGCTCCTCCCCTCGCAAACCCTAAACCCTAAACCCTAAACCCTAATACCCTAAACCCTAAACCCTAATAAACATATATAGTATTTAAAACAATATTTAACCTCAGTAAATTCAATTAAGAACAATATTATATACAATATTAATCTCTGTTTCCCCTCATCAAGCCCCCCTTACTAGGCACCGCCGCCTGCTTTCGTTGCTCTCTTCTACAAATGTTTACAATTTAGTTCTATAATGTTTAATTTCTAGATTCAGGTGTATGTACACTTCATGTTAATTGTTTTAAACCCACAAAATTTACCTTCCTCCATTATAACCCTCACTTGACGTATCACCGATAGAGAGCGTTCTCGATCCTCTATGGTGTCGTCGTCAGCAGCAGCAACAGCAGCAGCAACAGCAGCAGCAACAGCAGCAGCAGCAGCCGAATCAGCAGCATCTGCTGCTCTCTTTGCTGCTGTTGCTGTTGAAGCACCGCGCATACAACCTGCCTGGCGCAGCAGCAAAACGGATAGATATCGTGTTTAAAACACTTCTTTCTTGTGGAGCTTCTTCGCGTGGCGATCTAGCAGAATCTGCTGTAGTCTAGCTTGTTTCTTACTAGTGCATGCACTTCAACTAACTTGTATGCCAGCCCCAAAGCGCCTAGAAATCGTTTAATACCTGGATAGTCTACAGTGTTAGCGCGTATAGCAGAGGGAGAATTGATTCTGTGTCCCCTGAGGACAGTCTAGCACACATACTTGTAAGGGCCCTTCCCCCTCTGTATGGAAGAAGTCTTTAGGCTGAAGAGGAGGCGAGCTGTCTTGGAGAAAATGTTTCTTCAAGGTTTTATTCAAGGCTTTGACTCTATTGCACCTCGCGGCTGTCCTCCAACAATGTCGCAGACCCTCGCTTCAGCAACAGCTGTTAAAAATAAAATTTCTCTTAGCTCGGAGAGGAGAATTCAGTGTTTTAAAACAAGATCGAGGTTATTATATTTGCTGTTACTCGAGTTTATGCTGCAGTTGCTGTTGCTGTCCGTGTTGCCACTGCTGCTGCTGCTGCTGTTGCTGTTGCTGCTGCTGCTGCTGTCTTCAGCAGGGGGAATCTGCAGCGCGACACAAAGGAAGAAATCGAGCCACTTACACAAATCCTGCCGGGTATACCTTCTTACCTTCTGCATAAACCTGTGGTTGGTGCATTTAGCGCGATCAGCTGCCTCCGTCTGACTGGCGATGATCACGTGATGATGTGTATGGAGCTTCTCTACATTTCCTTAGTAGAGACTGCGTGGCCCTGTCAATGAAGGTGGCTTCCGCGAGGCCAGGGAGCTTTCAGATATGTTTAAAGAATAATGGGGGCCTTCCCTCTGGTGTAACTCAGTTTAACAGGGTGTGAGGTAGACATAGCTGCTGTCTCCATCCGCAGCAACCCAAGGAGCATATGATCCCCCTATTCATGGTAGATCCACTGCAAAATTCATTGAGGAATCCGTCCAGGTCCTTATGGGGTTAGGAAGACACTACAATACTGGGGGTTATAGGGCGTTACAGACTGTTCCTCAGGGTTAACATATCAGCTGATATGGCAAGGTAGACAGATAAAGAGATATTCCCTTGATGAGAGGGGCACTTTAGGCCATCAAAAGGGCATGACCATCCCCCCCATTGTTGTGTTGAGTCGAGCTACCCCTCTCCATGTGAAAGCTTAATTATGCGTTGTCTACGCCATTTCTGTACGAAGCGTAGCAGAAGTGTATAACCGGTTGAGTAAGTGAAAGGGATCGCCATCGATGTTTGCCTGTGCTTAACCCGTTGCCTGTTGTTGAGTTCAGCTAGAACTGAGGCCGCAGATATATCTAAACAGCAAGAAGAACATAATTTAAAGAGGGAACATTAATCTCTGCAGCTACGTTTGTGTTTGCGTGGAGTAAAATGATTGTGCGGTGGGGCTCCCACAGAGTGCATCAATAAACACTTTGGCAATACCCTTGATACGCTTGGCTGTGAAATCGTCCTCCGTGAGCAGACAAAGCCACAGAACAGCTTTCTCGCTATCCAAGTCTTGTAAGTTCTATGCTAGATATGTCCGGGATTGACAGGCAGTATGGGCGATGAACTGCATGAACTTCAAATAATCCCGCACTTCTTTCCCCCCCCTCTATATCAGGTAGAGCTACTTCGCCCGACCCGGGTGGTTTTGTTCTTCTTTCGTGAACATCTATACGTATCACATGATTATTTGTTGCTTTTTCAAGTTATTGGTTGTTTCCTGAGAAACTGTCATAACGCTGGATGCTTCATCAGAGTCCGTTTTGCGAAGAGGGGCTTGTCAAAATCAAGTAGTGCGAATACCTCAGACACTGTCACGTGCCTGATGAGGCTCCAGCTTCTTTCTTCGGTTGCTATCCGGAATAGCTCCTTTGTCTCCTGTGAGTAGATCCCTTAGAGAGGAGCTGATACGACCGAAGCTGAACCCGCCAACAAAGTTGCGCTAGTACGCCGCGCCTGCTTCTCCAGTTCCTTAGCTTTTCTCGCTTATTTGCAGTCTCGCATTAGGTGGCCTTACCTATAGCTAAAGAACCAGAAGTGCTGATCGGTGAGCCCTCATGTCATTCTGGGTGCCGAATTCGCTGGCTGCTGTCGGTTACAGCTTCTCAGTCCCCTATGTGCTGGCAAGGCATTCAGAGCCCCAGTATCGATGGGCTCAATATCTGCATCTTTCTCTAACATTCTTTCTTCCTTCTTAGGTAGCTGTGCGGCTATGTGGAAGGTATTAAACAATCTCAAGAGGGTCAACATTATCATCCCCTACTTCCCTATAATCTGACAAGCCGGTTAGCGATAGCTTCGCTCGAATAAATTTTATAACTTTCGATCCATGATTGGACGTTTGTCCCCAAATATTTGATACTTCGAAGTGTAGTTTTTTATTGACAGTTCTCCTTGCTTAAGTTTTCTTAGTTTCCCCATAATCTGGGGGAAAACCTCCACGAGAGAAAATCGCGGAAGGCATGCATGCGCGCTCCTTTGATCCGAGGTAGCCACCCACCATCGTCGTGGGTCCCCGTTCAAATGAAGAAGATGTCAATACCAATTGTAAGTTTTCCTGTGCACACTGAAGATGAAAATATCAATCAAAGGAACCAAATAATATTTCTTCTGTCTCCGCAACACTGAGTCTCTCATGTCCTGACAGTCTTCTGAGTTGAAGGTATTCTTTGTGAATTGTTCCTGGTGTATATACAGCTTCCACCGGATAAGTTGAGAGCATTCTTGTGTCCGTCGAGGTCCCTCACTGTGTATCCCCTCCACATCTCAGGGTATATCACAATCAGGTTGAGGCTTCCATATATATTTTTTCAGAAAATGTTTGGGGGTTTTCTCTATTTATCTCGTTCTTGTATTTAATTCTTTCTTTCTCACCAGCTATTACCTACACACAAAATCGCTCTATATAGTGGAGGATGTTGCTCGTTGTTGTCGTGTTCGTCTTAATGAATGATGTGATGCTACGAATTCTATCGAAAATATTCAAACAAATCTGAGGAATGTTCGAAGCTCCAATACAATCAAATATGAAGGAGTTTGCAGGAAACAGATTAAATCCCCTACAACCTCCAAACCTCATAGACAGACCCGTTCAGGGACCCGGGTTGATAGTGTGCGATAGGCTGCAGCATACCTTGCTGCAGCAAATACAGCAAGACAGCCCCGCATGCATGCGCCATCATTGCCCCTTGGCTGCATGCAATAACACAAGAGACGCAAGTATATACACTGTCTCTAAAGATATACTTGATCCTACTTACTCTGATAACGAGAAGGTAGAGATAGAAGTACAACACAAATATATATATATATATATATATATATATATATATATATATATATATATATATATATATATATATACATATATTATATATATATATAATATATATATTATATATTATATAGTATATATATATATTATATATCAATCTACAATGAGGCTGTAGCCCTCATTGTAGATTGTATTTAAAAACATCTTTGGCCCTCAACCCTCAGGAGAGAGCCTGCATGCAATAATATTTACATATAATATTTATATTATATTATTATTATATTATATTATTATATTTGTATATTAACAAAATATAAACAAACTTTGCAGTAAATTGATGAAGATGAATCTCTTGAATGTTGTTGCATGTTGCGGGTGTTGTATCGCATAGATAGGATAGGATTCTGTTCGGATCAAGCAATAAATTATTATATTTATATTTTAATTTATTGTTTTATTTATTATTATTTTAAAATATTAAATAATTTGAGGTGTATAGACACATATTGTTGTTGGTTGATAGATTGATTGCATGCAATGAATCAGGCTTCTAGCGGCTGTTCTCTTGAACTCTATTCGTGTTGTTGTTTTTATGTTTATTTTGTATTATCTTCTCTCTTCTACTACTATATGAGTTATATTTTATATATTATTGCTGTTTATATATATATTTTCTGGCTGCTATTGCTATTGCTGTTGCTGCAACACCGTTTATAGCAGCAGCACCGATGCTCCTTCTCTCTTCTATCCTTCCTACAAGAAGAATTCGTGATATTATTCTCTCTTTGTATTTTTAGTGTATTATTATTTATTTATTTATTTATTTTATGCTTATTCATGAACAGCAGCCGCCCGCTGCCTCTGCTCCAGCCAGCAGCAACGAAGGGCTTCGATGCAGCAGCAGCAGCAGCAGCAGCAGCAGCAGCAGCAGCAGCAGCAGTAGCAGCAGCAGCAGCAGCAGCACCCACAGAAACATCTGTTAGGGGATGAGCATGGGCATCAAGAACAGAAGGACGAGCAGATACAACGAGAACAGCACCAACAACAACAGCAGCAGCAGCAGCAACAGCAGCAGCAGCAGCTACTTCGCGAGCCCCCAGTAGACATCACTAGCGGCAGCAGCAGCAGTTGTATAGCGAGCAGCACTGTCAGCCGCAGCAGCAGCAGCAGGAGCAGCAGCAGCAGCAACAGCAGCAGCAGGAGCAGCAGCAGGAGCAGCAGCATCAGCAGCAGCAACAGCAACAACAGCAGCAGCAGCAGGAGCATCATTTGTTTTCTGAATGTGTAATAAGAGTATATTGAGTTTAAATGCAGACAGTAGAAGCACAAGATGTCCTCGAAAATGAAGCACGTGGCAGCAGCACAGAACAGGGAGAGAGAGAGAAAGAGAGAGAAGGAGAGAGAGGAGGAGAGAGAGAGAGAGAGAGGAATCCTATACCAGATCCTGATGCTGTCTATTATGAGCCTCATAGTTATATACCGTCATCACCAGCAGCAGCATTATCTGCAGCACGAACAGCAGCAGCAACAGGCCTATCACCTGCTACAGATTCTGCTGCAACAGCAGCAGCAACAGCAGCAGCAACAGCAGCAGCAGGAGAAGGAGTTCTTCGTAGGATTGGACGACAAGGCCGTCGAGACAAACGTATAAAGAGTTTACAACGTTCTTTATTATTTTCTTCTGCTGCTGCAACAGCAGCAGCAGATATGCCTGCAGCAGCACCACCAACAAGTAGTTCTACTGCTGCTGCTGCTGCTGCTGCTGCTGCTGCTGCATATCCTATCGGATATCAAGGAGGTTATGTTGCAGGACCGAAGAGAGGTTTTGGTTTAGGAAGTAGCAGCAGCAGCAGTTTATTATTATTAGATAGTCAATTAAGAGAGAAACCAAGAAGAGCTGCTGCAGCACGTTCGTTGCTGCTGCTGCTGCTGTCAGGTCTTGTTATAACTTGGCTAGCAAGACAGGTTTATGTTTTTAGGTGTACGCGAGATAATTTAAATATTCTACAGAAAGATTATGAACAGCTACGAACAGAGTTGCAGCAGCTATCGAATCCTGCTGCTGCAGGCACTGTCTTTAGAGAGACAGAAGCAGCTGTAGCAGCAGCAACTGCAGCAGCAGCAGGAGGAGGAGAAACAGCAGCAGCAGCAGCAGCAGCAGCAGCAGCAGCAGCAGCAAGTGTAGAAAACAATCAAGAGCTCCAACTTCTTATGGATCTAAGGAGTGCTCATAGTAGAGTGCAAGGATTACATAAGCTGATACAGTCTGCCAAGGAAGGTATAGCTGCTGCTGCTGCAGCAACAAAACAAGGAGTATATAATACTACTACTCATAATAATAATGAAGATGAAGATGAAGATAATGATAATGATAATGATAATGATAGAGATAAGAAACAGTATACAACAGTGCCTCCGTTAACATTAGGGGCAGCAATAGAGGAAATACATCTTCTTGAAGAAGAATTAGATTTATTAAAATATCAAAGAATAGAATTAGAAGCCCTTGTTAAACTTAAGGCGAGACTCAAACACGAAGAAGCAGCTGTAGCTGTTCGTGGAGACAGAGGATTGACTTGTCCTGCTGCATGCAGCAGCAGCAGCAGCAGCACCAACACCAACACCAAACGCGACAGCAGCAGCAGCAGCAGCAAAAGCAAAAGCAATAACATCGCTAAGGGCAGCAGCAGCAGCAGCAACAGCAGCAGCAGCAGTTCGAACGATCTTCTTGGGGTGTATCTACAGCTTGTTCTATTAGAGAAGGTATATGAGGGATTAGATAGAAGAGGAGAAGTAATAAAAGTAAGGAAGCTAAAGACTCAATTAATTGAAACACTCGAAAAACAACATCAAACATGTGTTGTAACATCTGAATCCGCTGCTATATTATATTTATTAATAGAGAGAGATAAATTACAAGAAGAAACAATAGAAACAAAAAATAAAATAAATAAAATCATATCTTCTTCTCCGAGTACATTAACGAAAATCGCTAATGTAGCATCGAATTCGTTCCAAGGATCAAAACATATATTCAAAAAAGTTAGAAATATACTCAGATGGGGCCTTGGAAGAAGCAATACTGATGCTGCTGCTGCTGCTGCTGAAGCTGAAGCTGCTGCTGCTGCTGCTGCTGCTGCTGCTGCTGCTGATGGTGATGATGATGCAGCAGATACAACGGAGGTTAATTTTAGGTCTACAGATGCAGACGACTCAGACTCAGAGGAAACACCTGCAGCAACAACAACAACAACAGCAGCAGCAACAGCAGCAGCAGCAGCAGCAGCAGCAACAGCAGCAACAGCAGCAGCAGGAGGAGGAGGAGGAGGAAGGGAGGGACCAAGACAACGCGAGAGAGAAGAAGAAATAAGAAGTTTGGAGGCTATGAAAGCAGAAGTAGCTGCAGCAGAATCGTATCTATCTAATGCTATTCCTGTGTTGCTCCGTATTCAACAAATGGGGGCGTATGAGTTTAATATGTGGTTAGAGGAAAGAGAAGAAGAAATAGAACAAGAGACACGAAAAATAACAGAAACGCTACATACAATATCAAAACTGCTGCATACGCCTGCTGCTGCTGCAGCAGCAGCAGCAGCACCACGCATGCAGCAGCAGAAAACAGGTGAACGTGATCAGGTCCTGCTGCTGCAGCTGCAACAGCAGCAGCAGCAGCAGCAGCAGCAGCCAACAACCTCATCACTTCTTGAAAATGTACAAAAGGCGGAGGATGCGGCTCAGGCTGTGCTTCAGAGTATTATTGAGAATCAACAACAAAAAAGATAAAGAGAGAGAGAGAAAGAAAGAAAGAGAGAAAGAGAGAAAG
>OY986954.1:622444-717931 GCA_963920595.1 Eimeria praecox
TGAACGTGAGTGTACATTTATTAAACTACATTTAAATTTGAATTAATAAATAGATATTAATAAATATATATTAATAAATATATATTAATAAATATATATAATTACAGTTTCTAAACAATGCATTAAGTGGAAAGTATCAACAACAACAGCGAACAGCAACAACAACAACAACAACAAATGCTGAAAAGTATAGCAAAGACGCAACCCCAAAATAAAATAAATTTATTGGGGGAATACTGCCTTAATTTGTTTGTATATTATATTATTATTAAATAAATAAAATAAAATAAATCTTATAAACTGTTTCTACAAATATACAGAAACAGTTGAAGGGCGGATTCTCCTTGCATTCCTTTCATGACGCCCTATCAATTTAAAAATATTAATAAGGGGAACACTATAAGAGCTACACTGCAAGGTATATATATATATATATATATATATATATATATATATATATATATATATATATATATATATATTAAGAATAGAAGAATATAAAGGTTTTATTACCTTTATATTCTTCTATTCTTTATATATATATATATATTAAGAATAGAAGAATATAAAGGTTTTATTAAGGGTTTAGAGACTCCGGCTCTGGAAGGAGTTTTTGACTTTCTTCATCAAGATTAATTTTCTGTACATGTTCATTATCTTCTGCTTGATGATGATCATATTGTATTTCTGTTGTTTGTTTTGTAAATAAACTATAAAGAGCCCCAAAAGCAAATACTCCAACAATAATAAATACGATTTGAGCACATATTGCATGCAATCCCGCATAATTAGTAATAATCAACCTTGCATGAGGATTTTTAATATCCCATAATATTCTTTGACTGAGCATAATAATTAAAGTAAAACTAAGAGGCAAAAGCAATAAAGTAAATATAGAAGATATCAAAATAAAGAATGGAGCAGATGCAACACTACCTGCAATTGCACTTATTGCTAATGCAAACATAATAAAACCCTCAACAAGAAATATAATTCCTAATATATTCATTTTCATGATTGGATCATCAGATATTTTAACCCAGAAAATACTAAAATCTAATATTGCAATAGCGAAACAAAATAAACTAAATAATATTGCAGCATGTTCTAATGTTAATCCAACCTTCCACGTTCCTAAAGAGCCCATTTTTAATGTTCTTCCTTCTTTTATTTCTTTTATTTTCTCCTTTGATCCCGCTATATCTTCAAACCCTAAACCCTCAAACCCTGAGCCCCCTGCTGCATAAACATTCCCTAGAGAGGCATATATATGTGCCATCGGAATAGCAGTTAATATAACATATAATAAATCGATATTCCCCCATACCACCAATTCTCCTACTGTAGCATTCGAAGATAATAGCAAAATACCAAAGGCTGTCCATAGATACATTAATAATATTAATCCAAGAAACGAAGCTAATATATTTATCCAAGCTAATAAATAAGCAATACGTTTAGATTTCAAACATAATACAATATCTGTCAACAAACTAACAAGAAGAAATGATATTGCAAGTGCAAGGAAACCTGAACGGAGAGCAGAAGCAACCGAGAGGCTCCGCTTAGAGTAAG
The DNA here is from genome assembly GCA_963920595.1 of Eimeria praecox. NCBI lineage: Eukaryota > Apicomplexa > Conoidasida > Eucoccidiorida > Eimeriidae > Eimeria > Eimeria praecox. Next base: position 624,020 of record OY986954.1, read on the forward strand.
CCATCACTGCCGCCTCTGTTAAACTCCGTCTTAAAGGAAATAAACCTAAAAATAACACCAAATTCCACGCCCCAGCAGCAGCAAGAAAAAATGAATGAACCCATGCTGCAGCGCCCAAAGAAAGGCAGTGCTTCCACGGCTGCGATCTTCCAAACATCTTCAAACCCCAAACCCTAAACCCTAAACCCTAAACCCTAAACCCTAAACCCTGAATCTCCAGCCCAAAAGAAACACAAAATTTAAAAGAAGGCAGGCAACGTGCAGCTTTTCACGCTGTTCAAGTAAATAACACAGAGTGTGTTTCGGCTTCGGGAGGCACAGTTTGGCTGGTTGTGAGTATATTCCAGAAGAATGTGATGATGTTTCTTCTTCACAACACAAAGTTTATTGTTTTAATTGCATAAATGAAGAAGATTTACTACTAAAAGTACATTTATTTCGGATCCTCAGCTCTTGTGGTTTCTACAGAACGGAGAGCCGCGCAGCTCTCCCGGGTCTCGCCGTTGGCGGTTGGCGTTGACGGTTGGCGTTCTGTGTTATGAAAACGAATGAAATTATTCATAAATTTTCGATGATTTGTCTTTATTAAGTCTAATAAATCCAAAATGTTCATGTGATGCTCAAAAATTTCCCCCAAAAATGCCAACAACACATCAATTATTGCTCCCTTCCCGCCGTCAGTCACATCAGCTGCTCTCGAGCCTTCTTCAGGTTCTTTCCTGTCTGTGTGTCTGGGGTTTCTTGGACCTCATAATGAACATATTTTCTTTTTTATTCTTTTAAAAGAAGTGTTTTGTATGTCTAGGATCAATATATTCCCCAAAACAAACCCGCATCAAGCAGCTCAATCTATCTCTATACACGCTGCCTACCGCGACCAGTAAGTAGAACATCCGTTGGGCTGCATCGGAAAGCTGATGAGTCGTAAACATTATTCTATAAGAAAATTTTATAATTTGAAAATTAATATTTCTTTTCTTTCGACAAATTTTATGGTGTATTAATTAAATTGTTTTTAATTTCTCTCATCATATACATCCAAAGATGAAAGCGGGCCGTCTGTCGTCGGCTGCCGACTGCGCGTCGATGATCACAATATTGCATAAATGGAAAGCAGAAAAACATTAAAAAACATTAAAAAGGTAAAAAAGAATAAAAATTCTAAATTGTATAAATTTCATGTACATTTGAGTTTACTACTTTAAACTGATTCACACGGATTCAACTCCGGTCGCGCGAAGGCAGCATATGTGGTTCGGCTGCGTGCACATATAATATATATATATATATATATATATATATATATATATATATATATATATATATATAGAGAGAGAGAGAGAGAGAGAGAGAGAGAGAGATGCACACATATATATGTGTATATATACATATATATAAGTAAACCGACAAGTAGGTATCTCGCTAGAAACCACCAAAACAGACTGCCAAACAAAACCCTAAATTAAGACATTAATACTTAAGATTAATTAATTAATTAATCTTAATTAATTAAAACTATGTTTTAAGTTTCTTCGAAATAAACAAAGAACGAGCAGCAAGAAGAAATCAAACATTCACACTCATTTTCTGTTCAAGTTCAGAATCTTCTGTTCTACAAATGTTTAGGGTTATTTTGTTGTTAATTAACTTATTTTTATCCCTTATTTTAATTATTAATTAATTAATTAATTAATTAATTAATTAATTAATTAATTAGTAATAATTTAATTAATAATTATATGATTCTCCGTATATTGTTAATTGTCTACACAGAAATACTAAGCTTGTGTATCTTCCCCTCTCCTCTGTCCTGTCGATTCGTTCATCTGTTCTTCTCTTTAGATAATTATTCTTGGTTTATTCTTGTCTTCCTGTTCATCCTAAACCCTAACCCTAAACCCTAAACCCTAAACCCTAATCCTCCTTCTGCTCACTAAGGCTGTGCTCTACTGTACCTCCCTGTTTCTGCACTCGGCTGTCTTCAGTGTTTTATTATTGGCTGTCTACTTGCAATGTTGTGCAGTTGATATTGACGAAAAAAAGGAAGAAATATATATATATATATATATATATATATATATATATATATATATATATATATATATATATATATATATATATGTATATATATATAGATAGAATATATATATATATAAGCTAAGCTTTCCTATCTGCGTTTTCTTCTTCTTCACTTCGGTGTTGCTGCTGTCGATACAGCTGCGACAGCCACAGCAACTGCAGTATGCATGAAGCAAAATACCTACAAACAGCACTGTATACTACTAAAACGTGTATACTAGAGCTAGCACTATACGCTGCAGTTGTTAATACGGCAGCAGCAGCAGCAGCAGCAGCAACAGCAAATGCTGCAGCACAACAGGCATACCAAGCAACAGGTGAAGTCAGGACTGCAGCAACAACTGCAGCAGCAGATCGAGCTGCTACTACAGCAGCATTCTATGTTCCTAAGCATGAACAGCCACTACAGCAGCTGCTGCTGCAACAGTCACAGCAACAGCGGCAACGACTCCAGCAACTGCAGCAGCAACAGGTGCTGATATGCATGCAGCTAGCAGCTAGCAGGTTATACTGCTATAACCCCTCAAGTTGTAATTACAGGAGCAACACAGTTCATCAATACACTGAAATCGTATCATTCACCCTCCGCACATCTGCACTGCTGAAAAGGAGAGGAACCGCACAGCTGCTAGCTACCTAGCTAGCCAGCACCTAGCTAGCTATCTGGCTAGCTATCTGGCTAGCTAGCTAGCTATCCGGCTGGCTAGCTAGCTAGCTAGCTAGTTAGCTATGCGGGCGCTTGTTGATTCAATCTCGCATGCGCTGGCGAGAACGCAAGCGGCAGTTCGTTCTGTCATGAGTTTGACCTCAGAGTTGTTGTTTTATTGCTGCTATTATACTTTCTTCTTAATTACAGTTATTCTGTCTGTTTATTGATCTGCATTATATATTATATTAGGGTTTGAATACGCTATTAGGGTTTGTATTTTCTATGAAATACACACACAAACTACTGCAGCTTGCAGCGCGAGCAGCACTTGCTGCCCTTAACCTTTTCAACTGTGGAGAGTGTTTTCGTCTCCTTCTCAGTTGTTGGCTGTTCTGCAGCTTTTGGCAATGTCGCCTGCAAACAGAAACAACAAACCACACCTCAATCACAGTTAAGACGGGACTGCAGTGTCTGTACACCTCAAGCTGTCTGTACACCTCAATGTCTCTGTACATAGTACAGGAGGAGCATTATGGTGTGGGAGCAGAACCTGCTGCAGCTGCAGCAGGTGCTGTGCTGCTGCAGCTGCTGTAGCAGCTGCAGCAGCTGCAGCTGCTGCAGCCCTCGTCTACTTCTGTTCACCATCACCCAACACCCCCTGCCACGCCAGCGCATGCATGCTTAGGACGCTTAAAACGCATGCACCTCCCTCTATATATATATACATATATATATATATATATATATATATATATATATATATATATATATATATAGATAGATAGATAGATAGATAGATAGATAGATATAGATATAGATATAGATATAGATATAGATATAGATATAGATATAGATATAGATATAGATATAGATATAGATATAGATATAGATATAGATATAGATATAGATATAGATATAGATATAGATATAGATATAGATATAGATATAGATATAGATATAGATATAGATATAGATATAGATATAGATATAGATATAGATATAGATATAGATATAGATATAGATATAGATATAGATATAGATATAGATATAGATATATAGATATAGATATAGATATAGATATAGATATAGATATAGATATAGATATATAGATATATAGATATATAGATACATAGATATAGATATATAGATATATAGATATATAGATATAGATATAGATATAGATATAGATATAGATATAGATATAGATATATAGATATAGATATAGATATAGATATAGATATAGATATAGATATAGATATAGATATAGATATAGATATAGATATAGATATAGATATAGATATAGATATAGATATAGATATATAGATATATAGATATATAGATATATACGCATATGTATATATAGTAGTAATTGGATGAGTAGTAGTAGTAGTAGTAGTAATAATAGTAATAATAATAGCGTTAACAGAGTAGTATAGTATAGTATAAGTAGGAGCAGCAAAGCAATATACTTTGGTGGGGTGTGTTGTATCTCTCAGCAGCAGACAGACAAACCTTTCATTCTTTCTCCTTACTCACCGCTTGCTCAGAGGAGCTTGTTGCTGCTGGTGCTGCAGCAGTTAGTTTGTTTGTTTCTTCCATAACTACTTCTTCTCTTGCTTCTGTATTTGTGTCGGGAACGCGAGCGCTAACAGAGGCATCTTCACCTCCTTGAGGTGTATCCGCACTTACTGATAGTGCTGTTGCTGCTGTTGCTGCAGGTGCTGCTGCTGCTGCTGCTGGTGTTGCTGCTGCTGCTGCTGCTGCTGGTGGTGGGTCTGGCGATTCAGACTTTGAAGCCGCGTGATATGCCTCTCCTGCTGTTTCTGCTACCTTTGCTGGGGTTTCTGCTGCAGTTCCTGCTGCTGCTGCTTCTGCTTCGGTTGCTGCTTCTGCTGAAGCATCTGCTGCTGCTTCTGCATTTTTTATTGCTGCATCAGCAGCAGCACAAGCAGCATGGGTATCTGCTGCTGTTGTCTCTGGTGCCGCTGCTGCTGTTGCGGCATCAGATGATTCCTTTGAGATCCCTTTTTCATCATCTGTTTTCCCTTCCCCTTCAGGTGTATGTACACCGCAGCTACCAGCAGCAGCAGCAGCAGCGAGATTCTCCGGAGGCTGTAGCTTCAAATCTTTAAACACATCTTCAGCTTCTGCGGCCCACTGCACAGGGAGGCGGCAGTCTCCCTCCCAAAGAACACCAAACGATGTGAGTCTATCAACAGCTCTGTAGGCGTTCTTGTATGGCTTCTCCGTTTGTGTCTGAGAAACACAATTTCATTTATATATATATATATATATATATATATATATATATATATATATATATATATATATATAAACGGAGACGTGCAGCTCTCTACTACGCATACACCACAAGCCCTGTCCGACCAGACAGCACGTAGCAATTCGCAAGGAAACGAAATACAGAAAACTATTTCTAATAAGAATTTATCTATTGAGTATATCCACACAAATCGAAAGAAAACAAACAAACTCACGCTGCCAATAGAATAAGGACCCGGGGCCACAGGGAATGGGTAGAATGATTTTATCTGCAAAAACACAAATAAACAGACAATATATATATAGATAGCACAGACAGTATATATATATATATATATATATATATATATATATATATATATATATATATATACAATCACATAGACTTGATGCAAAGCAACAGGAGGGTTCCAAGCAGGCTTTGCCTCTGTGCGCGATCACGCGGGTGTAGTGCTGTCTTAATGTAGCATTTAAATGAATGCAGAGCAGCAAAAGAAGATTTGAAGGGAGCTTCCTGAGGTGTATATACACCCCACCTCTGGTCGCGTGCCGCCGTAACACTTCTCCAGCTGCCACGGGGTATACTCTTTCAGCAATTCTTCCTCGAAGCCCGACCTGATCGAATCATGTTTATTTGAGAGAACAAACAAACAAACAGTTTACTATTACTGTGTTTATTGCTGCTACATCTATAAATTATCTTGATTACTATCATTATATATTCAAGAATAGGAGGCATCAACTACTGTATAGAGTACAGAAACAATTAAGACATGATAGCAAGATAGCATCAGGATATTTCGAGAAAACCTGAAAATATCTAATCCTATAGAAAAGTAGAAAGCGTTAAATAATAAAAGTACTACAGTGTATACGTACTTCAACATTAAATAGATGTATTATGTATTTATTGAATAAATAAATAAATAAATGAAAGAAACTACAAACAAAATAATCGCAACAGGTTTATATAGTGTGTGTGTGTACTATTATGGGTTTAATGAGTTAGATAGCTGTTTAGATAAATGGAGAGAAGGTAAAAACCATAAAAATACCTCATGAACAGCATCTTCTGCTGCTGCACCTCCGTTAGAAACTGCTTCGCGATATTCCAAACTGTCTGAAGCACAAGACAAGAAGCGACACCTGCTGCTGCTGCATCTGTTCCTGCTGCTGCTGCTGCTGCTGCTGCTGCTGCTGCTGCTGCCGCCTCTATTGCTGCTGCTGCTGCTGCTGCTGCTGGTGCTGCTGTTGGTGCTACGAGCTGCATCTGCCTTGCAGCATTAACAACTTGAAAGTGTGGCATTGACTCATTCTAATGAGAATTGCAGCAGCAAACCCCGGCGGGAGAAATACAACAAAGAACGGACATGCGGAGGACATACACCAGAAAAAACAAACAAATGAAAACAACCAAAACAAACGACATCAAAAATATTTGAAGCAAGTAGCAAAAACATGAAAATGATGCAAACGAGCGTCAACACCAAATAGAAAGTACAATGCTGAGAAAACAGAGAGTAAGGATATATATATATATATATATATATATATATATATATATATATATATATATATATATATATATGTATATATATATATGCACACAACAGCAGAAACAGTCTGCATATTTATATATCTATGTATCTATACACAGATATATAGGTATATACATACAGAAACAGATGTAGATATAGATATATAGATATATAGATATATATCTACATCTATATATGTATATATATATATATATATATAGATAGATAGATAGATAGATACAGAAATATAGATATATATAGATATAGAGAGAGATACATAGATCTACAGATATATACATATATAGATATACAGATCTATAGATCTATAGAAATACAGATCTATATAGACACAGATATAGATAACAATACTATGTAGTTATTGTTTCTCTCAATTATATATTTAATAATACCTGAACAAAGAAAGAATCGTTGATAATGAGCATTCTGTTGAGCCTGAAAGGATATTGCTTCGTTAATGTGCTAGTCATATCTGTCAATGCGCTGACAGGAAATTGATGAAGAGGAACACCCCGTACATCAAACAGAGCTGTTATGGTTTCTACTCGACCAGGAACCACTACAACACAAACAACTAAACCCTAAACCCTAAACCCTAAACCCTAAACCCTAACCTGCTTCAATGGAAATTTTCAACAATCGCAGCAACAAAGGCGAGGTTGTTGATGCTGCTGCTAATGGTGCTAGCAGCACCACCACCATCAGCAGCAGTAATGCCACTAGCAGCAGCAACACCAGCAGCATCAGCAGCAGCAGCACCATCACCACCACCAGCAGCAGCAGCAACAGCAACAGCAGCAGCACGAGCAGCAACAACAACCCTCCCCTCCCTGTCCTGTTTCTTTAATTTGTTTCGCACTTAAATGCTGCAGCCCCCATTCAAAGCAGAATATCGTCAGTCGTTTGAAAACCTCTGGAGATGCATTCTTATGTAATCGAGAAAGCCTTAAGAACAACAAACATCAAATGTTTCTATTTCTATGTGGTAATGAGAGATTAAAAACAAATAAATCAAATATATACATATATATATATAAGAATTATTAAATAAAAACAAAAGAAATACAGAAAAAAACTAGAGAGAGAAAACAGAAGAAGATAAAGAAAATCGGCTGAGACGGAGACGATAAACCGAAAACAGAAGAATTAGACAAGATAAACGCAACACCAAAAATATTTTTGAAAGAAAACAAAAAAGAGTTAAATATAAATTTAAAAAAAAACAAAAGAAAAAAAAATATAAATATAAATATAAATACAAAGAAAGAAAAGAAAAGAAAAAAGTTAAAGATAAATACAGAAAAGAAAACAAGAACTCCGCATTCCCTGACAACAACAACCAAGAATAAAACTAACAATAAACAAATACAAACACAAATAGAGATAAACAGAGAAATAGAAAAGGAAATACAAATAGAGATAAGCAAACAAAAATAATAGAAGCCAAACAAACAAAGAAAAACAAACAAAAACAAACAAACAAAGACAAACAAACAAACAAAAGAGAAACACAAACAAACAATAAAAACACAAATAAAATTAGATGAAAAGAGAAACAAACAACAGCACAAGAAAATACAAAGACAAATACAAACAAAGACAAACAAAGAGAAGAGAGACAGACGAAACAAAAACACAAAAACTGCAGTTTGTTGTATTTTTATTTGATAATCAATCAACAGATATACAACAAACACACCAACACAAAACGAGGGAGAAGAAGGACAAACAAGCGAGTAATGTGTATATTATACAGATACACAGCACATAACAGTAGTAACAGTTTGCATATATATATATATATATATATATATATATATATATATATATATATATATATATATATATATATATATATATATATACACTGTATAGATATATACTATATAGATATATAGTAGACAGATATGTTATATTTTGTCTCTGTCTATGAGAGAAGCGCGATCCCCCAAGTCTGAAATTAAGTAGTAATAATTATATTTACCTGATAATGAGGAGAGGCCTCAACGCTCTGTCTCTGCCTGACCAGTACATAACCCCTGTACGTATCATCGCCTCGAGTTCTTCTTCTTTATCGCTCAGAGGCAAAAACCCCTGTCTCCACTCTACCATATTCTTTGCCAGTTCAAAGCTATCAACACAACAACAAAAAAACAATAAAAATACCAAGACAAGTCCATATATATATATATATATATATATATATATATATATATATATATATACTGCTGCTGCTGATGATGATGATGATGATGATGCTTAGGCTGTAGCCGTTGCTGCTGCTGAAGCTGCTCCTTCTGCTGTTGATGCTGGTGCTCCTCGTGAAGGTGCAGCTACTTGTGCTGCTGCTGCTGCTGCTGCTGCTGCTGCTACTGACTGCTGCTGGTGCTACTGCTGCTGCTGCTGCTGCTACTGACTGCTGCTGGTGCTACTGCTGCTGCTGCTGCTGCTGCTACTGACTGCTGCTGGTGCTACTGCTGCTGCTGCTGCTGCTGCTACTGACTGCTGCTGGTGCTACTGCTGCTGCTGCTGCTGCTGCTGCTGGCGCTGCTGCAGTATAGTGTGCAGCAGTTAATTATTTCTTTCTGTTTTGTTTGTGTTGGACTGGGAGGGTTCGTCGGTGTTGTTCTATTAGATATAAATTTAATTTGTTGCTCTATAATTTATATTATTTTCTGTCTATTAATATATTTGTGTTGTTTTCTTGTATTTTATTTTCTGTTTATTATTATTATTTTATGTTGTTTTATTCTACTGTATTGTATTTTCTGTTTCTTATTATTTAGTGTTCTATGCTTGTAATATCTTTTAATGTATATTTTTATGAATTATATTTATTGTATTACATTTTATGATATTATATTATATTATATTTATATTTAATTCTTTTTTTATTTTTGTGTTTGTTTCTACCTGCGTGTTATGATGTTATCACCCCATTTACGATACGCCAGCCAAATAATCCGTAGAAGCATCGGTTCTAGGAAGAGAGGAATCCTCCATCCTTCTTGTTTACAATATTCTCGAAATTCAGATAACCATTGCTGTTCTTGTATTGTTAACGTTGTATGAAGAAACACTTGACGAATGCGTACTTCTTTCTATACACAAACACAAACAACTATCATAACAGCAATAAAAACACAAACAAACAAAACAAATAAAGCAACACAAAGGAAAAGATCCTACATTGCTTCATGTAAGAGATGTGGCAGTAACAGCAACAGCAAGAACAGCAGCAACGATATCAGCAGCAACTACAGCAGCGGAGATTGAAGCCGCACTACCGGCTCCACCGCTAGCAGCAAAAGTAGCAGCAGCAAGAATAGCAGCAGCAACAGCAGCAGGGATATGGGGGGTGAGAGATTCCTCTGTACACTCTACAGCCCATCAGGCTGTAGGCTGTACGTACAGCTGAGCAATCAAAGAAAAACCGAATCGGAATAAATCTCACAAGATAAAATTGCATAAATCACAATACAGAGAATATATATATATATATATATATATATATATATATATATATATATATATATATATATATATATATATATATATATATATATATATGTATATATATATATATTATATATATACATATATATATACATATATATATGTATATATATATATATAAACCTACTGGTGTGTCTTTGAAGAATATTTTATAGATATCTGTTTCTTGAGGTTCAAAGGGCAGCAGCTCCTCAGGAATGCAGAAAGGCGAAGGATTACAAGAAGTAATTAATGGTATCTTCCACCCAAATTCATTTAATTCATTTTCAGATATCTCTGGTCCTTTGCACTTTAGTAATTCTTCAAACTTATGCAAAGCCAATTCCCCACGGGTGGAGCATGAAGAAACTACATCCTTACGAGGGCAGCTGCTGCTGTTGCCGCTGCTGCTGCCGCTGCTGCTGCTGCTGCTGCTGCTGCTGCTGCTGTTGCTACCCCTGCTGCTCATAGCAGCAGCAGGCCCCGGCGGAGCGTCAGGCATTTAGGTTTTAGAAATACCCCTGAAAGACTGGGGGGGGAAGGAAGAGGGGGGGAGGCACACTCGAAAGCCCCCGCACTGCGTAGTGTATAGACACCAGAAATAAGGCTTTCTTAACTGCAAACTATGCACGTATGAAGCCACCAGATAAAGAGAAGTATTTTCCTCTTCAAATCAAATTAAAGCAACACAACAGAGGCCGTGATCTGATGGCCCTTTGCTGCTGGCGAGTACGCCCTGTTGCCGCTGCCCTTGTTGCTGCACCGTTGCTGCTGCTGCTGCTGCTGCTGCTGTTATCGGTGTTGCTGCTGCCGCTGCTGCTGATGATGATGATAATGTTTCGGTCTAGATAACAATATCTGAACTGCTTGTTTTCATTTAAGGCCTCAAGGGCCCCAATGCATTCGGCTGCAATCTCTGCATTGGGCTGCGTACACTGCTAGAGTTTGTGTTCGTATTTAGTAATGAAGATGTTGATTGTAAGAGAGGAGAATTACAAGAAAGAAACATTACAAGAGAGAGACAGAGAGAGAGAGAGAGAGATTAGAAGAGAGAAATATTGCAACAATGCATGCAACACAACAAGTAACAATCTGTCGATCCCAAGGGCTCAACTCGTAGAGACAGCATCCGCGATGTGTCTATACACCCTAAAGAAAGAGGAAGAGAAAGAAGATATATGCTCCTAAATAGCAATCCCTGCTGCTGCAGTTGTTGTTGATGAAACCGCCGCTGTTGCTACTGCTGTTGAAGCCGCTGCTGCTGCCGTTAGGCTACTGCCATACATTCCCTCAGGCCTCAGCAAGCCTGTTTACAGCTGCAACTACCAGTGCAGACGGGATTGAGAAGAAGAAGAGAAAGGCCATTTCAGCTATGTAATGTTGCAGCAGAGGTATTAAGAGGAATAACAGCGAAAGAGAACAACACAGGGCAGAGCCAGGAAACAGAGGAGCAGGCACGATGTGCAGCAGCTCCAGCAGAAGAAGAAGTAAACAAGAGTGGATAACCACAAATAAAGATTATATTTTATTCCAGCACAAAGCATAAGTAACAGCTCATACACCCTAAGCTGTTCCTGCTGCTCTGGGGCTCGCAGCCACAGCCCCGCAGCGCTTTCTCTCTGCTAGCTGCAGGTTTGCAGAGCCTGCAGTTCCCCTAGGACAAAAAAGTAACAAGAGATATATACAGAAGTGAAGTTACGTTCAAAACACCAACAAAACTGCTGGTGGAGGCAAGGTGTATAGGGAGGTGCAACTAGCAAGCCATGCTGGCGATCCAACGAGAGGCTCAAGACAACAAAGAATCAGGCTCCTGTATTTTGCAATAAATACTAAAATAGTGTTTAAAATGTCAAATTATTGTATTATTTCACGCGGTGGTACTCAATGCATGCAAGAGCAATCCTGATCATCAGCTGCCGCTTCCCTCAATGTGTTTGACGCGGTGCCTGCCCCCTTGCTTACCAGAATCGCTAGTATTTAGATAACATATGAGATTAATGTTCAAATTCGTATTCCATGGACGAAAATTGTTAAATTATATTATTCAATCAAAAAGACAATGGAGAGGTCGATGTTCTGTGGCGGCGGCTGCTTGTGACGACGATATGCATGTTTATTTCCTGCGAGTTGCTCGATGAGGTGGTTGGTGAAAGCCAGAAGGAATAGTTGTGTTCGTTTCGTTCTTATTATAATTAACTCATTTGAGCTCTGGTGTGTACACAAGAAGTCCCTTTGGCCGTGCACAAACACAAACGCTGCAGCGAGAGTCCTGGGTGGATTCGCAGGAGTTGCAATCAAATACTTTCGAAAAAACTCGTAAAGGCAACCGGCTTTATATCTACCTTCCACGATTCCTCGGTGCGATTGCCCAAGGGCCTGGCCAGAGGGAAAACGGGCACGCCTGTCATTGGCTGCAACGCACCTTGCTTCAACAAGTGCTGCAAGGAAGACCCGTATGCGTGCACAACCAGTGTTTATTTGATGCATGCTCTAGCATTGTAGACTGTGGCGTAGGCTGTCCTTAAACACGTGCTTGATCCTCCATGGTCAGTCTGCGAGCAAGCAGGTGCATGAGTATCAATGGCATACAAAGTATGTTACAAAGGCTCATTCCCACGCTTACCTTTCCAGCCAGGTGTCTCTGATGGCGGCGTATCTGCTCATATTTTGTTCATTTATTTGCATTAAAACCCATTGATAGATGTTTTTCTTCGATTTTCGTCTGTAAACCCAGAAGTATACGCATGGGAATGCATACCTGTGGTGCTGTACATGTTGTGCAGCGAGTCCTCGGCCTTAGTTGTGGACAGTCGTTAGCTGTAGCAAAATCAAAACACATGAAATAAGAGCTTAACAAGCGTAGCTGGCTTCCCCCTCCAGAGTCTAGGCTTCCTTGGCATGGTGGCCCGAGGTCCCTCTGTTTAAAGGCCGCTTAGTTTTTCAACGAAGGCAGAGGCATTCTTTATAAGTTGTTTTGGATGTTAAAGAATACATTTTGGGATACGATGCGAATGTTTTTTTTCTTCAATGCATCAAGGCACGCGTCATCTGGTTGCCCTCCTCTCTGAGGGCATCTCCTGAGGAGTCGTCTTTACTTCAGATGCGCCCTCCCTCCCACCTATGAAGCACGCCTTCACCGGTCCCTACTTCCGGTGGCTACAGTCGAAGAACACTCTCAAAGGCTGCCCATACAGAGTCGTCGTCTGACTCTTAACGGGCTTGTACGCATTTCTTGAACGATTTCATAGGGAGCATGCAAACAGTCATACGGTAGGTTGGCGCCTAGGCTGTTTAGGCTATCCTAAACAGCCTATGCGCCAACATACCGTATGAATGTTGCTCAGTAAATGTGCTCTCCGAACCCACTAACGGCTGAGGGAGTGGCTCAATCACTCATTAGACACGTTTGGCATCTCTATCATTTGCCAGAAGGCATTGTCAATGGCACGAGTCCCTATTTGGTCAGCTCCTTCTGACGCGAGTTCATGACACAGTTTCACACTGGCAGTAGTATAATAACCGCGGCCAAGCCGGAGGCACAGGTTCAAATTGAATGCCCCAATCGCATGCTTGGTTGTAGTACTTGCTATCCTTCAACAAGCGAAGTTCATAGAAGTGGGTTGGGTTCCTCTCCTTTGCAAAATAGGTTTATAATCCAGCACTGTACTCCTCGACAGAAGATTCTCGGGCTTGCTTTCTCCACACTAAGACACCGTTACCTGATCAAGCGTTAGGCCTGGTAGTAGAGAGCTATTGCCCTATGCCCGGAACTGCGGAGTTCAGCACAGAGCTAGGGATGTGTAAGTGCAGAAACCCTAGACGGCAGGTGATGGCAAATGACCTTCAGCAATTACGTTGGACCCAGGCTACTTGGTTCTACTCAAGTCTCATGCCTTGCCGATTATGCAAAAGGGCAAACAGCCGAAGATGCTCCTTTTGAGAACAGGTAGGCTTTTTTTTGCTCACTCTCAGATCAATGGATTGGCCTACACTGCAGGTTTCCCTGCCCCCTCTCCCGCTCCCCCCCCCTCCACCCCGCAACATCGGGCTGACAACGAATCATCAATGGATGCTTCGTAAAACATTTCAGGGAGTCACCGAAATAAGTTGTAAATCCCCATATAAAATAGCAGCAGACGTCAGTAATTCAACTTGATAAGGAGGAGATTCTGATAATGTGTGTCGAAGAGCAGACACCAGAGAAAGCAAGGAGGTCATGTCAAATGGCCAGGCGGGCGACATCACCACGCGGTGGATGAGGGATGCTTGCTCCCAAAAATTCGTCAGCCGCATTTACGCCCCCTCTCCATTCAACGGTGATATCTACAAGCGTGGGCATGCACAGTCCAGGGTAAAGACGCGCTGACTATAACATTTTGTTGGTAATGCTACACCCGTTGCGCGCATAGAGAGGAACATATCTGGGCATCTAGGTGGTATATGCCATTCTCCTTGCCTGTGGCTAGCTTGGAGCAGCGACTCACAGCAAGTCCATTGTACGCAGTGGAACCCACTGTCGGGGCCTACCGTTGACCCTACCTTACGAGTGCATCGATATTGCACGTCAGCGGCCGTCCACAACATGTTTTCCGTTAATTCTGAATACCTGCATTAAAATGCGTTGCTGACTTGAGGAGCAATGCAACAAGTTCCTCAGGTTACCAGTTGCAAACCATGAGCGTGCCCACGCCAGCTACGTGTGGGAACAAATAATAAGCAGCTTCAGATGCCTTTCTTCTCCTTCCCTTTGGCCTATTTCTTCTTCTTTTCTGGAGTTGGCCCATCTCGCCTCTTTCTTGCTCTCCTTCAGTGCATTCCTTACTTGGGCACCCATCTCGCTTTCTTCCTGTGCTGTCTGGCTGGTGAAGGGGGCACAGGTGCTGCATAGCCTGCCTCTAGCTGGTGCATGTATCACTACTTGTGCAGAGTTCGGCAACTGATGGTGAGGGAAGTGTGTAACAATTGTCTAACCATACACCAAAAGGCGGCTTGCGCTTGCTTGCATTGGGGGAGGCCTTGCAGCATGCTTAGCTTGATGTTGGTACGCGTGTACCTATCTTCCCGCAGGCTCACTATGAATCAAAGAAGCATTTAAATAGAGTCTAAGCTATAGTCTATGGGGTAGAGTATACAGCGAAGGGGCACTGGTTGTGCGTGCTTGCAGGGCTGCCTTGCAGCGCTACCTGCAGCAAGATACTTTACAGCCCATGACAGGCCTGGCAGTGCCCCCACCAGTCCTGTGCCTTTGAGTCGCCATGCGCAAGATGCCAGGAGGCTGGAGAGGAGGTCAGCGGTTTTTCTGGTCAACACTCTCCCTAAGTATTATTATATGAGCGTCCCGAGTTGCAATACAGTACACTGCAATTCGCGACCGTTCACCGTTAAGGTCGAGGACCCCTTACACCAACTATTTTTACAACCTTAGACATTTAGACACTGCTACAACTCATCACCCCCTTGGGCTAGGATTGGTGACTCTGGCTACTGGCTTATCGGAGCAGGCGAGGGCTGCGAACGCTTCCCCCACAACGCTTTGACACATCTGGGCAGGGCGCTGTAACCAACTACAACCATATTCGTTTCTCCGTGTACAAAGCGCCACACATACTGCACACTTCACCTGTGTGCAATTTATTTCACCTTATAAATGGCCTCGTTGTGCTGAGCGGCAGTCTTCATTGAAGTTTCTGTGCGTTTGTCTTGGCTCATACGATCATATGTAAGTCTTGCTCCACTATCTTAAACCTTAAAGAGATGTCGTTATTTGATGAATCTATGAATTAATTGACGAGTTTGTGTAAGCAAAGCAGCAGATCGCTCGGCCGGAGCAGCGCTGTACCCGTTCGATGGCTTTGGCTTTGGCTCTCGATCACGATCAAAACGATTGGTGTGGCAAATGACGACCTTGCCACATCTCGGGTGTTTTGTTTTGTTTCAACAACGCAGTCCATATTAAATGGAATATTTAACCTTTTTCTATTGTTTTTAATTCCCTTCCGCTGAACAGGTGGCCCTTGGGATTCTTCCTTTGCCGGCCGTCTGAGGGCAGCATTGCTGGCAGAGTTAATGTTGCAAGCATCATCGCAGGGCCAATGATTTTTAATGTTTCCCGGCTTATGAACGTGTTTAGATCCATTGATTAGCTTTCTGTTTGAGAGTAGCCGAAATTTCACGATCTCCGATCATCCGCCGTCGTTGAAACAGATCATTGCTAGAGGCTGTTCCTTCATAGCGGACGAAGAAGACGAATTTTATGCTTCTGAAATAAAAGGAAGGCATTTTATTAAAGGGTTACATCCATCGATCCTTTGAGGGCTTCATCTATGCACCTGCCCTCTCCGTGATACTCGATCGATCTGAATGCAGCGTATAGGAAGCAACTGCCAGACGGGGAAGCCATTGGACTCTCGCTCAGAGGCATATGTCTGGGTAGCCAGCTCTCACTGAGCAGGTCGTTGCTTCGGAGCGGAGCGGCAAGCATATCAGTCAACAGCGCATCAGTGGTTGCATCCATCGGCATATCTGTATTGCCTCATACATGCAGTCGGATACATATCTTCTGGGGTGTTCCCAAGGGCATTGCGGAAATGGAACAGAACCAGCGAGAAGAAGTTCAGAGTCCTGCAGCAGATCCTCCAAAGGGCGCTGAGGCGGGAGAAGAGGTAGAAGGCTCCAGTGGGCAGGAGGAATTAGCAGGAGTCAGCGAAGAATATGGATTTGAGCCCATCGAAGTGGTGCATTTGTCTGAAGCGCATCGTTCCCGCCGCAACAAGAGTTTGCTGACATTTGCGGCGATCACACTGCCGACAATACTAGTCTTTGGATCTCTCATGTATGCTATTTTCAAGGCGCAGCAGAAGCCGGTTTGGGGGGACCTAGTAACACCCCAACCATTACCTCCGGCCGCTGCTCACCACATAGAACCGCCGTGGCAAGCGCCCCCTGTAGATTCTCCAGAGGAGAGAGCTTCTCCGAATGCACAAGTTGTGAAGAGTGTCTTGTGGGAATTGGTCAGTCAGATAGAAGAAGACGATCCTGCTGAACCTTCACGTGAAGCAAGCAAGATAATGCGGGAAATAGCAAAGGCCGTTTCTGATGGCCAGTCTACGGAGTTGGTTGGCATGACGATTGAGCTGCAAAACATCACAGAAGTGGGGACCGGAAAATCCCTAGAGAGCCCGCGGGCTCACACGGTAACCAAGTTCATAGGAGAAGGCCAACACAGCATCCTGGTGTCGGCAAAAGACGTGGAGACCGGAGAGGAATCAGCGATTCGGATCAACATGCTACCCAAAGACGAACAGCCTTCCATTCTGGCCTCAGGGGAATGGGACATCTCTTCCCGAATGGTGCGGACGGCTCAAGGGATCCTCGCGGTTCGAGGCAACACACCCTTCGCTGATATGGCTGAGCAGAAGGGAATAGCAGCGGTTGATTCGGTTGCGAAGATCAGGGGTATGCCTGATGTGCTGCACGCGAGAAACCTGAGAATTCTCGCCACAGTTGAGAAGCTGAAGAACCTTCAGGTGACTCTGAGAGATGTCCTGGACTCCGTGGGCTTAGTCCCAACAGGAACCAGGGCCTATTTGGCTCGTCATGCCCTGAAAGCCGTTTTGCAGGTGCAGCACTCGGGGTGGAGCAACAACCAAATCAATAGCAGCAATTTCGCAGTGCAGGAGGATGGCTCCGTTTTGTTGTTTGGATTTGAGTCAAGTGTTCCTTTCAACATGCTTATTCCTAGAAACGTAGACGTAGCTGCGGTGTACACGGAACCTCAGCTCTTGGAGAGCATTGTTTGTACGGATGACTGCGAGACGCAGCCCATTGCAAACCCCAAGTCCGACCTGTGGAGCTTAGGAATCCTTTTGTACGAGATCATGATGGATGGGGAAATGCCATTTGGCCTCGGTTCCGTGGCATCGGATGAGGAAGCTTTGACTTATGTTGTGAAGCTTGGCAACCACGCCTCACCTGAGAACCTAACTGTAGACATGGAGTATAGGGGAGTCAACAGGAGGTGGCAAGATCTGATTAAACGGCTGCTGGAACCCAACCGAGAAAGACGAATATCTGCTGAAGAAATCGTCGAGGAGTACGCAGACTTGTTAGATGGCCTGTCTGAACAAGAGGTGCTAGATAACGACACTTTCCTTCAGTTGTTCGTAGAAGAAAACCCCGACTTCTTTAGCAAACAAGCCAAGGTGCCGATTGTACGGAGGGTTCTCGTTGAAGACAAACCCAAGGCACCGAGAGTTGAACCTCAGAAAAGCACGGGTGGCAGTGGTGCTGCTGCGCCTCAAAAACCCACCGACGAAAAGCCCAAAACCACGCAAGCAGGAGAGACGGGTAGGTGGGGGACATTGAAAACCGATGGCATTGCACCGCAGCCAGAGGAACAGAGAAAAGCTTCTGTAACGGCAGAGGAAGAAGCCAAAGAAGGACAGAAATACAAAGAAGCCAAAGAAGAACAGAAAGTGGAGGGAAAGGAAGTAGGGGAGGAGAACAAACAAAAGAAGGAAGAAGAACCGGAGAAGGAACAGAAACACGAGCAGGAACAGAAAACGGAAGAAGGCGCCGGCATGGCAGCTGTAGCACCAAGCCACTCGGCAGTGGCCAGCCGCTCGCCTAATGTTGAACAGGCAAAAGATGAACGACCGTCTTTGGAAGAAAAGGAAAAAGGAACAGAGGGAGCAAGCAGCAGCAGCCCAGCACCCAGCAGCCCAGAACCCAGCAGCCCAGAACCCAGCAGCCCAAGCAAGTCCCCACAAACGGCCCTTCCGCAATCAGGGCAACCCATGGGACAAGGTATTCTTGCTGATCGAGCCCGAGGTACAGGAACCTCTCCCACCTCGCCTCTTGCATCCCCTTTGGCCTCCCGAAGGCCCTCTTACTCTTCTACTTCCCCTATTTCCCCTATTTCCCCTATTCATGTCACACAGCCGCGAAAGGCTACTTCTAGATTCTGGAATCCTGAAACCTTCGGTTCTTCAACAACTACAGCGCCTCCTACAACGCCGCCACAGTAAGAAAGGTAGGGAGGTAGCTCAGTTGCGCTTGGGATTCCCGGACCTCTTGATCGTGCACTCCATCCACATGTGCAAGAGTCGCATTTAGCTTGTTGGGGGGCTTGGAAGTCATCCCGTTTTTCTGTCGCCATACCCTAAACCCTGCGACCTTGAGCAGGATTTGAGCACTCACTGCTCATCGTACCTCTCTTGGAATCTCTACAGCTCAGGTCTCATTGCAGAGCATTGATCTGCCGCTGCTGCTTTTGCTGCGTTGTTGCTATGCTATGCGGCCGGTGGTGGGCGCTATATGCATGGTGAGAGCAGGGGTACCAGGGATTGCATGCGCTCCTAGTTTTATACTTGTGCACGTACAGCAGGCTCATTTTATCGTATCGGCGCCTTAAGGCATTTACTACAGATATATATATATATATATATATATATATATATATATATATATATATATATATATATATATATATATATATATATATATATACACTAGGCTACGCCGAGGTCTCACTTGTATTAGGCTGCGACTTTATCGTGGCGTATTTATTCAGTGAACACGCGTGAGTTTCGCAGGCAACGCTGGCAACAATTCTTTGAATCGAGCTTTTGTCCAGACAGTTGCCTTTTATTTAAAACATAAATGATTGGAAATGCAACTGCATTGCTGTGGACGGCTTCCTATAGTCCTTGCTGTACCAGCATTTGTGCTGCTTTGCTGTTGCTGACCGTTTAGATCTCTACCTGCATTGCTTGAAGGGTTCAAATTGTATTTAGCATTTACTGGTTGGCATTTCAGTTTCAGAGTTGGCATGGAAAAAGATCCACTTTACAAGATAGGGATTCGTCTGCAGTGTCAGCGCGACAGTAGTTATGACTGCGTAGCGGAATGCGCGTAACCGAATAAATGCACTGTTCCTACGTGTACATATGTAGAAGTACATCAGATGCAGCAAGATGTAAGCAACAGGAGCCAGGAGGATAACACTCTTGCTTTGTCTTTCCTTGGCAGGCGCAGGCAATGCATTGCAAAAGCCTCCTGGAAGCAATTTTCTCACGCTTGCATTCCCACATCTGCACACTTCTGTATCTCTGTTTTTCTACAATAGCAACGTAGTGTAGTTGCATATATATATATATATATATATATATATATATATATATATATATATATATTCCTGCCTTCCCTGTTTTCATTCATATATGTGCACTTGTGGCTGCTGCGTTAGTGCGTTCACCAGAGATGAGGGGAGGAGCAGTAAGTGGTAACAGCGCTACTTGCAGGTATCCATACGTTATTTGTGTACATTCATGCATGGTGGTTTGCTATGTAGTATTCTAGAGACAGCTGTCTCTTCGGATAAGCGCAATATGTATAAGCTCACACATGTCGATTTTGCACGTTCCACGTATTTTCCTCACAAGCCTGGTAAGTGCAGGTTGGCAACAGGGGCCGCCGAAGTGCACTGCAAACCTCAACTACTGAATAGTAATATGTATACTCATGCACAGATATTAAAATTTGCATGCGGGCAAAGGGGAATAAAGAATATTCAACGTAGATTACCAACCAAACATCGGCAAGCAATTCAATAAAGCAGGTGTCAGTCCCCTTACATTGTAATTCAACTTAGTAGCCGTGGTCTGAGGGAGTGCTGGGATATTCCCCCTTAGATAGCCCCATTTCGGTTTCCATCCTCTTCAAGTGTTTTTATCAACCTAAATGAAGTCTCGGTTTTTGAACTGGTGGGACTGATTCATCGGTTGCGCAGGCGAGACGCCGTAGGCCTACTTGCAGGAACCTTTCCATTTGGCTACAAACACTGTTATATCCGCAATTCTAGCTGAGAAAACTGGCAAATTAGGGTCAAGATACGAGCAGGAGTGGTTTTGCTGCCTGTATGTCATGTGCAGAGTCGCGCTCTTGCGTGTTGTTCCCCGAAGCAGGGGAACGCTACTTTGTGCCCTTTCGATAAAAACGCATTCTTCCATTATAACATACATTAAATATCCACACGTGGGGAGTGCTGCCTCTTTGCATGCATGCAGAAAACGAGATGACTGAAGTGGGGTTCGAACCCACGCCCTTTCGGACTGCGGCCTAAACGCAGCGCCTTAGACCACTCGGCCATTCAGCCAATAGCTGATGCGAAATCTTGTGTGTTTAACATGTTTTGGTGAAGAAATATATGTCTTCATCGCTATGTTCACCTTGTGGGTTCCAAGTGCATGTTTATTGACTTTGTTAACGCTTTCTTCTGCATTTTTTAATGTTCACCATTTTGGCGACACCCCAAGGGAAATCTGCATGCGCAGCGCCTTCCGTACCGGCAAAATAGACGGATATATACCTCACATTCGCTTGCATTCGTATCCACTCAAAAATTTAGTTCTTTCTACAGCATTCATTTGATTAATACACAAATGCCAACGGAGCCGGCCGCCAATATGATGACGAGACCCCTTCATGCTGTGTAGGCTGTAGGCAGCAGGTGTCGTCCGCTTGATGGTGGGGACGACCCATGAATTGAGCAGTTTGCTGTGCATAGCACGAATTAATGTTCGAATAGCGGTTCCATTCTTAGTAGAATTCCCCTCAACGCGCGGTTTCATTCAGCCGCAGGCGGTGATTTGAGCCCCCCAACACTCCTACCTGGTTAAAGGGAACCACGGATAAAATGGCGCATGCTCTCTCTGAGGAGGATTGTAGGAATGCAGGGGAAGATATGTTGATGGAGATTTCAAATATCCTCAACACAGGACTGGACAGAGCCTCGCTTTCGATTTTGATTGAATTGCTCGAACAGGGAGTCCATCCAGAAGCCCTTGCTCGGGTCGTTTTAGAGCTGGATAAAGCTCTTTTAGATGTAAAGAAGAAGGAAGAAATGGGTATGTCAGCCATATAGGCGATCTCTAGACATAGGGTACCGTGAGGCTTGTTGGCACTGGCGCAACAGGTTCTACACCGCTGGCCCCAGCCTGCCCCTGACCTGGTCTGTCCCAGGGAACCGCGAACTCTTTTGTTTACTTGCCTAAGTGGCTACCTGCGTTAAGTGACAATGCGTGCTACTAAACAGAATGGTTACTGTCAAGTTTTCGGGACGGTATCTGCAGAAGAAAACGTCACCCGCCCGAGGTCTGGCTATAGTGGAGACATGGCTGACACGCACTTAGCGGATGCTAACAGTATTCTACGATAAAGCGAATAGTGGACAAAGGAGCAGATGAGCAGACCAACTCTCGAACAGCAGCGTTTTGTAGCTGTCGCAAGCCCCCCTCCCTTAGGGCGAGGGTGTGCTATCCATGACATCTCTAGTGTATAGTCAACTAAACATTATTAACGTATATGAATAAACAGGTGAGATCGGCTACGCAAATTATTTTTTGGGCATCAGCTGAGGTTTGTTTAGCCAAAAGGGCGAAACCTTTCAGTGGTGCGAGCGGTAGTAGATGCACCACTCGGGTTTTACTACACCGGTCGCTTCCCTCCCCCTCCGTTCTTTCCCTACATGATAAACGATATATTTTCACCCGCTGTGCAACTTCACGTATTTCCCTCGACGGTTTAGTTGCCCAGGCGACGGAGGATGTAGATATCTATACATAAATTTGCTGATGCAATAAACGTGTGAAGTGGTGGTGGGGCTATCATTAATCAATGCCCGGCCAGTCTCGAGAGACTGGCTTACAAACCACAACTAAAGCATCCCTGAAGACAAGAGGAAAACGAAAGTCCGTGTCGCGTTCTTTTACGCGGCGCCTTCTGCATCCATAGCACCTTCTTCTTCGTCGAATTCCCCTTCTTCCTCGGCGGTGGCGTCCTGAAGGAAAGAACAAACGCGGTTACACGTGTATGAGCAACCGCATTTATTGGCCAAGTCGAATACAGAAAGCACTTTATGATATCATGATTTAAGCTGCCATTGCTCACCTGGTACTGTTGATATTCAGAAACCAGATCATTCATATTGGACTCAGCTTCGGTGAACTCCATCTCGTCCATGCCCTCACCAGTGTACCTGTAGAACCAAAGCAGAAGAAATTCTACATGTTCTTCTGATGAAGTCCAGTTGCTTAAGCTGCTCTAAATCAAAAGTTAAACACGAAAACCTCTCCTTTGGAACAAAGGAGGAGGTCAACTCACCAGTGAAGGAAAGCCTTGCGGCGGAACATGGCTGTGAACTGGTCAGACACGCGTTTGAACATTTCCTGGATGGCGGTTGAGTTTCCAACGAAGGTAACAGACATCTTGAGGCCTTTGGGAGGAATATCGCAGACGCCAGACTTCATGTTGTTCGGGATCCACTCAACGAAATATGAAGAGTTCTTATTCTGCACATTCAGCATCTGCTCGTCCACCTCTTTCGTGCTCATGCGACCGCGGAAAAGCGCGCAGGCCGTTAGGTAGCGTCCGTGGCGGGGGTCAGAAGCGCACATCATATTCTTCGCATCGAACATCTGCTGGGTCAATTCGGGAACCGTGAGAGCGCGGTATTGTTGCGAACCGCGGCTGGTCAGAGGAGCAAAGCCAATCAAGAAGAAGTGCAGACGAGGGAAGGGCACAAGGTTGACAGCCAGCTTCCTGAGGTCCGAGTTCAGCTGACCAGGGAAACGCAGCGAGCACGTGACTCCTGACATGGCTGCGCTGACGAGATGGTTCAGGTCGCCGTAGGTTGGGGTGGTGAGCTTGAGAGTGCGGAAACAGATGTCATACAGCGCCTCGTTGTCAATAACCTGCACTTCGTCTGCATTTTCTACCAGCTGGTGCACGGAGAGGGTGGCATTGTAGGGTTCAACCACCGTGTCCGACACCTTCGGGGAGGGGAAAACCGAGAAAGTTTCCATAATCCTGTCAGGGTACTCTTCGCGGACCTTGCTGATAAGCAGCGTTCCCATACCACTTCCTGTACCTCCACCAAGCGAGTGCGTAACCTGGAAACCCTGTAGGCAGTCGCATCCTTCTGCTTCCTTGCGCACCACATCGAGTACGGCATCAATCAGCTCCGCACCCTCCGTGTAGTGACCCTTGGCCCAGTTGTTTCCTGCACCTGTCTGCCCAAAGACAAAGTTATCGGGGCGGAACAGCTGTCCGAAAGGACCCGAGCGCACAGAGTCCATCGTGCCCGGTTCCAAGTCCATAAGGACGGCGCGAGGGACATAGCGGCCGCCGGTTGCCTCATTGTAAAACACCGAAATACGTTCCAGCTGTAGGTCGCTGTCCCCCTTGTAGGTACCGGTCTGCAAAAGACAAACAGATATATATATTCATATATAAATATATATATAATTCAATCCATGCAAAATAGTCCATAGATGTACGCAGATGTGCAGACGGCATTGGCTCACAGATATATGGGCCAGATGCACATACTTCTAAGCGCAAATAAATTACATCAAGTCAGCTAGGGAGCTCAGGAAAACAATTAGATGAAAAGGATGCATGAACCTTAGGCGAAATGAAACGAATTGAGGAGCGGCCCCAGTGGCCTGCTTCCAAGGGCCAGCTCAGCGGTCAGAGACTGACGGCCGCCAGTGGCACAATGAATGATCGACATGCAGAGATAGTATATAAATATAAAAAGTATTGCAGATGCCGATATGAATTAGGGCGAGGCAACTTGTTTTTTCCATGAACGCAGCAGCCGATGGCTGTGCGCACGGGACACGCCGCCGGCTGGACCCAGTACTGCACCCTTGCATGAAAGAAAAAGGTGGCTCTCGAAGCTGTACAGATTTGCATATGGTAAGCTTCTGATGAGTGCTTTAGAAATCTGCATGTGCACCGACGCAAACCGAAGCAAAACGCAGAAAAATGCGGGGCTCCTCACCGGGGCTATGCCGTGTTCATCCGAAATAACCTCCCAGAACTTGGCGCCAATCTGGTTGCCACATTGGCCACCCTGAACGTGAACAATTTCTCTCATTTTCGCGAAAGAAAGAAGTGACAGGGAAAGGCAACTGCACGCAAAGGCGGCGACGGGTCAGCGCCCTGCTGCAGGCAAGAAGGGGCACCAGACACAGCAGGCGCACGCAACTGTGCCGATTCCTGCCTCGACAGAACAATCTTTGGGCCAAATTGAGTAAACGAAAACCAAAGAAGAGAACCTTTCGCCTTTGAGAATCAAGGCAATGGAGGCTTGCGCAACGGAGGGAGCATTTCAGGGGTTGTGGCGGTGGTGGTGCTGGGTGGCTGCTGACGGCCGCACGCGCAGCTCTGCTTACCAAACAGGACCCCTTCTCAGCTGCTGTAATTAGATCAAGTCTTCAATTCTAGTTTGTCTTTGACTCTACTTGACACAATAAACTGATTTTCGAAGAAGGGAGTCTAATTAAATGTAATTACTTCCTCGACAAGGGCCCCCATCACCCGGCCGTGTAGCCGGCGTTATGAACTGCTGCCGCTGCTCTATGGCCTGAAAGGTTAGTCTCTGTGGACATCATGCTTAAATAAAAGAACTTAGAGCCTACATTTTGCATTCTTTATCTGCCGACCCTCAGCGTGAGAACTCCTTCAGAAGGTTTAGGCCGCATTACCACTTCAAACACGGGCTTGGCTGGGTAGGGTGAGTGTGAGTGAGGTGCTGTTTCTGATCGTTTGCATAATCTAATTATTTTAATATATCTTTTTAAAATTCTCCTTTAGTTTTTACATGTCACATGGCGTGGAACCGGTCGTTTGAGAACAACTGCAAGGCACACATTCGGGTCTTCTAGCGTGGTGGAAACAATGATTGGGTGGGTGGTTGTATATGCCTTCTATACGGCCCAAGTTCCGCCTTGAAAATTTCAGTTTTCCCACTTTTATTCTTTTAAGTCTCGATTTGAACTCGAGATTAGCCCAGCTTTTCAAGCGCTATCTGAGGCTGGCTATGTTCAGGTTTCCCTTGCCTGGCCAGCAACCACGGCAGCCCTCACTCACCGGCCTTGATGCAAAAATTGTGCTTTTATTTGCCTTCTAAATGCCGCTTTTCGTCCATGCATTCAGAATTTATATTATATTATTTTTAGGGCACAATGTACTCTATTTTCCACTTAACTCCACAAGCTTCTAAAAGCCTATCCTTCCGACCCCAAAACCCCAAAACCTCACCCTTAGTCCCGATGATCGTTTATTCCCTTCCACAGCCACCTGGTTGCATTGTAGAAAGCAATGCTCACATGAAGGTAAAAAGGGAAGTGGTGTATTTACCCCACCATTCGATTCGGCCCTCAGGCCTGCTGTAATGAGTTTCCACCTGCACAAGAGAAGGCTCTAAGTGTGAAGCATCTTGAACACAGTTTTTGTTACGTCCAAGGCAATAGGCCTCTTGCAGCAGGAATCTTACCTGTTGGGTGAGAGCAAACGGGCTAGAGGGATGTTTTTGGCGCACGTGCAGCGCTGGGGAATCGAGAGGGCGATAACGCTCGAGATTTTAAGAAATGCTTCGTTTGGCTGTTGCTGGGTTTAATCAAGGGAGTGAATCGAGCAAGCCCATAATATTAGTAAAGGCTTTTTTACTCCCGAATACGCTTCGCATGAGCTGGCCGATACTATATCCTCTTCGCAGATGATCAACTTGCCTCAGGGACAATAGCGTGGTTGCGATGCTTATCCACTAGGCTTTAGTTCATGCGGCAAATGCTTCGCCGTTGAACCCTTTAAGATGTGCTTACTAGCTCTGCAGTAAAGCAAGTTAGTATCTTCCATAAGCAAGCCCCAAAAGCACCATACAATGCTCCAGTTGCTATTAACAACCGCGATGAAGCTGATTTCACCTTCCGAAAAGAAGCACATAGATAGTTCTTTCCACTTCGACGCTGTGTGCTTGGGGAATCCTCAACACATTAACCGAAAAATCTTGGTTAGGAGGTTCTGATCCATGTAGGACCAGACAGTATACTTTTGTGGGAGCCTGTTGGCGCTTTCGAGCACACGGCTTAGGGTTGAGGGCTGATAAGTGAGGAGGGAGAACGCTAAAACGCAATAAGCTTCTGTGTTCCCTTTAATGTGGCACTGCAAATAGCTCACGATGCACTCTGGAAGGGACAGCGGAATAGTTTTAGAGCCCTTTTGGTGTTTGTAATGGGCTGGCAAATCTTTGGGAACTGTTGGAGACAACTTTTGCAGAATTCGTCCTGTCACTCTTTGCACTGGCCTGCAAGTGCAGCACAAGGCTATCTGCCACGCCAACAGTTCTTGCTCACAGACAGTGCTGGCCCGAGAGTGGTAAGATGGGCTCGTTACAAATCCATTATTTAAATTGCCAATGCTTGACAGCGAGAAGCTAGCAAATAGCAGACATAGAGACCAATATCAAAGCACCTTGTTCTTTATCGTGAGGTCGTTGCCCACGAATGTGCAGAAAGCACGGTTTTTCCTCCTAAGGTTCTGGGTTAACGAAGCTAGCAATGGAAGTGCGCTAGGAAGCGATTCTATGTGCCCTTGTGACACTGATTGAAGCGGAAGCGTACTTTTCTTACACGATAGCACTGCATTTCTGTCCTTCGTCAGCAAAGCACTATAAAGCTATAATTTCGCCTGGTCTGAAGGTTTGTGCAGGAGCAGACGCTACTCCCTGCTTATAAAGAATATTTGTCGAGGCCGTCAAATACCAGCGGAGTAGCCTCAGATCTTGTTCATTTCACTGAGCCTCCTTCCCCTGGAATATCAGTACAATCCTTCAAAGAAACACCTGTCCAAGTTCCGTATGCATGACGAAACTTGAAGCCCCGCTCATGCATCCTTGGGCCCAGCGACACGCAAACGGCGCTCAAGTAGACTGGCGTTGCAGCACAAGACAAACGGCTTTTCAAAGCCTCGCACAAATTCACTGATTGTGATATGACAATTTGCCTAAACCCCCTGCCTGATGATTGTAATATTCACGTAAAACCACTTTCCTTTTGGAAGAACAGATGAATTGTAAACCACACACCGCAGTCGGTCCGTTCTTCTAAAACGAGGAACTAGCAGAGTCTTGAGCAGAGTAGCAGAGGCCAGTTTGAAGGCCAGTTAAAGACCCATATGAATTGATTGTTCACGCCATATATGTAAGCAGAATTGTTTCTGTATTATTGTCGAAAAGCTCTCCATAAAACATGTTATTCGTGCAGTTTCTACAACGATGCATTGACGCCGACCACCGGTTTGAGGAGCTGCCGTATAAAAAAAAACTAAACATCGCACACTTTTAGCATTCCTTCATTCTGAGAGTTCCTTCGCTTACGTTCTTTTATTTTTCGTTTTATATTTTCTGCGGGCTCTAATACCAGGGATATTGTACCCGCTGAGGTGTCGAAACCGTGAAACCGTGCATGTGTTGTCTGCCCTGTCCAATCGATTCGCTTGTCCGTTTTGCATTACCGTGGGCCTGGGTGCATTCTTCCTTTAAATCTGGATCTTTTTCAAGCAGTTATGCCTTCACATTAGGGATGAACTTTGTTTAAATGCTTTTTCTACGGATGACGCATCCATTTAACCCAGTATCTCACTTGTAGACTGTTTTGGCGGCGCTGTCCTTTAGTCTGCTGCTACTCAGGTCACGCACGTAGTGTTCCCCTTGTATTCTGTGAGTCTACGTTGCACATTTTCTGTGTTAGGCTGCTAAGGGTAATGAAGATGGGGAAGTGGTTAGTCTTAGCAGCACTCTGTGTAGGGTCGGGGAACCTGCTCTCTGGGTCCGCTAGTATTGGGTCTGCATTAGCAGCTGACACTCCTTCCGTTGCCGTTTACAACGACGATGGCGATGAAGGCCTCTCCGTTTTGGCTGAAGTCTCAACGGATCTCCTGGGGCAGGCTGAAGGCACGGTACCTTTGGGGACGCACGAGAGGGGAGCGGCAAGCGCGGCGGAAAGCCCCGACCGAAGTGAGCAAAATGCGCAAGAGGAACTCTTGGGGCAGACCGAGGGAGAATCCCCGGCACCGCCTTCAGTTACTTCTGCAGTGGCAGGCTTCGGTGGTGGGGAGCAGGAAGTGATGACGGAGGATGTGTCCTCTACTGGCAGCCGGTCCCATTCAAACGGCAGCGCAAAGGAGCCTGATATACTGCAGAAAGATGTAGGCGGGAATTCTGCAGTGTTAAGTAGTGGTTCCGGCATATCTGAAGGTGGAGGGGATGGGCAAAACCTGTTGCTGCTGAACAAGGACCCCCTGTCCCCGCTATTGATGCTCCCGAAGGCTCCTCGAGCGTTTGGGATGAAGTCCTTTTTCTTCGGTTTAGGGCTTCTGTTTCTGGCTGCGTGGATTGCATTGGAGGCGGATGACATTGTTTCTGTGGGCCCAGCCCATGTATTGGGTAGTGTTTGGGACCTTGACCGGGAAGACATTGCTTCTATTGCATGCACTTTGCTCGTGCTCATGGGCGTTTCTTCTCTTCTTTCATCGGCATACAAGCATATCAAAAGAGTTCGGAAACAACTTGACTGGATTAAAAGAGCAGAAGAAGGGATAGAGACAGCCAAAAGGCTTCATCAAAATAGGATTAAAATGATTTTGGCGAGTCAACGCGCTACAGACGCCCTCGTCACCGGCGTAGGCAAATCTGCCTAAATCTATATGTTGTAAGGATGCAGTGGATGCAGTATGCTTAACATGTGTATGACACATAATACTTCGATATAATGCATGTGGGTGCCCGAGCCTGAGCAGAAACACTCGTACTATCCGAGCAGCAAGGCTGAGCGCAGAAAGGGGAAACAGACAGACAAACTATGTGCATACGCACATAGTTTGTCTG
Source organism: Eimeria praecox (assembly GCA_963920595.1). Taxonomy (NCBI): domain Eukaryota; phylum Apicomplexa; class Conoidasida; order Eucoccidiorida; family Eimeriidae; genus Eimeria; species Eimeria praecox. The sequence goes on from OY986954.1 coordinate 653,811, forward strand.
TCTGTTTGGCTGTCTCTCTCTCTCTCTCTCTCTCTCTCTCTCTCTCTCTCTCTCTCTCTATCTATCTATCTATCTCTCTCTCTCTCTCTCTCTCTCTCTCTCTATATATATATATATATATATATATGTATATATATATATATATATATATATATTAAGGAAGTGCTTATCACTTCAGTGACAAGGGATTTCTGAGTTGTTTTGTGCCACCACGTGCAAAGGTTCAGGGGCGGCACGGGAGCCGAGCCGCAACGCGGCATATTCTGGACAGTGGAACTGCTTGAAAAGCAGATGGGGGTAGCTGTTTTGTGTCTCATGAGTCAGGGGTTTAGTTTTTAACTGAAGCCCACAGGAATTGCCCTTGTAGGGACCACGCGAGCAGCATGATTCGAGGGAAAGCGCCACCAGCATCAACAGCGTCATGAATATCTCACACGAAATAATAATTCCAGCATACATGTAGGTATAGACAGTTCCATGCGCAGCAAAATTTGCATCTTTTCCTGCACACCGCAGCATTTTGGGGGGGTCTCGAATGCCAGGAAGAGTAAAAAGGAGCGGAGCTACATGCGACAAGTGCTGTTGGGCCCGGAGTAATGAAACTATATGCAACATTTGCACGGATATTCACCATACTAGCGCAATTTAAGGTATATGGTGGCCATAATTGAGGCAGGACGAGGCAGGACGCTAAACGAGGTAGTCTACATCATAGCGGCGTTGGCAGCCAGTAGGATAGCTATCCCAGATACGACACTGATGAAGTAGTTAGGCTGTAGAAGATGAGGCATAGACTCCGGAGTATTGGGCAGGCTTGGGAGGTGACAGTGAGTTCCACCAGCTCGGCGGGGATAGGATAGGATAAGTGCATTAGTTGCATGAGCTGTGGGTGGTTATTTTGGAGCCATTGTGGAGGGGCCTTTCTGCTGAACACGTAGGGGCACTATCTGGCTTCTGACGTCTGCATCAGCACCAAATGTCATTTGCAGGGTACAGAGAGAATTTCGATACTGCTCTCAGTGGCCGCTTCGGAAGTCATGCTCTTTGAAGCGCGAGGTGGAGGCACTGGATGTGGGGGGGGGGGGTGACTAGCGGAGTCTGGTTGGTAACTAAGCACAGTATGTAATTTATTTTGGAGCATATGCACTGGAAAAGACTAATCAGTACAAGCTTTGCTTCAATGGTGACTACCGCAGGCTCAAATTGACGTCCGGGATACCGTGTTAGAGAGGCTGACCACTCATTCATTGTACACGCGATGCACGCATAGCTTGTGCTGCAGGGTTGTTGAACTCTTGGCCTATCAGGCATAGCAACTTTATTAAAGTGACTCTTTTTATTTTTTGAGGTTGTAATGGGCTTGGATGGATGCTGTTTTCCCCCTCTTGCAAGCTTCGGCAATCGAACCAGTTGGCCCCTCCACCAGCGGTCGTCGATCGCTTGCCGGGCTTATGCCTCTTTGTACGTGTTTGATTATACAGACTCAATTAATTAGTGGAAATATACCTCTTTAGGGGTAGAATAGTGGACGTGAAGACGCTGACATGCAAGGCTGCCAGTGTAGACTCCATCAGCCAGTGATCGGTTTTTTGTGGTTACCCCGTCGAATACTCCGTCTGCGCCAGTGTACTTCAGAGCCTTTTGCAGCAGGAATGCAAGTTCAGATATATTTCGATGATATATTCCCTTCATACCAGAGTGTAGCTGTGCAGTCAGGTGGCCGGCGGCTTGGACGGCCTGGCCAAGTTGCCTGTGCTTCGCAGTTTCACCACTCTTCCCAGAAGCAGCTGGCTAAGTTTCCCACTGCATAGGCTCCTTCCGTTGCAGCTGCAACGCAAATATTTGCGTGTCTTCAGTTAGTTGATCGCGCCGTTACACAGACATAATGCCTCCATCAAACGGCAACCAACCGCGGGAATTATCCTCCCGCAGATCCACTGACCTCAAGGCTGGCGACTGGTGGATACTTGGATCTACCAACTACGCTGTAGTCGGTAAGGCTTCCTTCTGTGCTAAGCCAGGAGCCCTCTTACGTTTACCGAAAAAATTACAGCAGCAAGGATTGAGTGTGTCTCAGGCCAGTGAGACAAACTCAATGCTTGCTGCTGTAAAGCTTTCCAATAAGCCTATTAATTATTCAGTCTCAGCAGATGATTTTCATGACGTTTGTTCGGCAACGTTTATGGTTCAACAGGCGTATGAACGTTTTTGCCGTATAGCGTACGGGGACTGCACGGTAGCGCTTCATTTTGATTTTACTCTCTCCCAGTTATCTGCTTGAATGCACAGACCCGACAAGACGGCGGACTTCAAGCGATCTTGTGAGGCGTTTTGAAAGACCGAAACAGCTCACAGATGGATTGTATGATTCATCGCGGGTCGCCACCAGGCGTAGATCCAAAGGACTCGACTTCCCTGATAGGTGGCGGCACAACAACCTCCGCACTCCGGGACAAGAGAATGAGGCAGCAAAGGGAAGTAGCGACTTTCCAGCCTTGCAGAAAAACTCTGGCTTCACAGGGTCGTTGGGTGCAGATTCAAGAATACTGACGGGGAACAACTTTGCAGAAGTGGCCAGCATTCACCAGCCTGTTCCTCGGGGGAGGAGTTCTTTCATCACTATTCCAGCCCTCAAGGGCGCGCTTTGCGTTCCAGGCAGCTCTTCAACCATTGTGAAGTACCACGCAAAGCTACCATCCTTTCGAGCGATCATCAGGCAGCTGCAAGAGGACTATCAACGCCGCCTCTTAAGCGAACTGAGCGTAGTAGCGCGGGAGGGGCAGGGCACCGAAGCAGTAGCCGGAATGCATCCTGCAAGTGCTGACCCCACGATAACCTGCGCAAGGTCCTCAAGCTCCGGTGCTAAAGATGACTTGAATACAAGAAGTGGGACAGGCAGCATCGGCTTTGGCAGTTCATCGAGCATTGGATGCTCAACAGATTCTTTATACCACAAGCTGGCACGAGAAAGGCTCAAGAGAAGCTTCACTCGCCTAGCATCCAGGATGAGGACTTCAGTTTCCCATGGACAAATGGAGGAATCAGAAACTGATGTAAGTGCCTAGTGCATGTATTGGCAAAACTAGCGATAGTGGTTGTTTCATTCGCTTCAATCCTCTGGCAAAAGTGCCGTAGGACAGCCAGCGAATTTTGTTCACCAACGCAGTCTCTCTTGTCTCTATAGGTACCACTGAAAGCAGATAACTTGGACCCTGCCATTGATGATCTCCGCAAACAAACAATAGGTGTCTTGAAGGAACTCGAGGAGGGAGCTCATCTTCTGCACAAGGAAATGCGCAACTTGCAGAGAGCTGCTGAAATCGCAGAGAAGATGCAATCTCAACTGAAACCTGAATCAGCAGCGGATGACAGCGAGGGAAGATCGCTGAAGCAATCAAGCGGCCTTCAAAATCGGCTTTCTATTGGAATCTTGGAGCTATTTGTGCCAGAAGTCGTAGAACCTCACGCTGCTATGACCGATACTCAGCTTCAGGAAATACAGAAAGCGGCGGAAGGTGCACGAGGGCAGCGTCGGCTTCAAATGGAAGCCCTGAATCGGCTCCAAGAGCATTTAAGCACCGCCTGTGGTGAGCATATGCTGACACAGCTGTCCGGCTGGCTTTGTTCTTTACAGGCACTCTGCTCTTCCGTCTTTCTCCAATAAGTAGCAGATTATACAACTAGGCATAAAGCCCCAACACTGCGGCTTGGAGCCTCACCATAACTACACAGAGTTGTTATATATATATATATATATATATATATATATATATATATATATATATATATATATACGTTTTATAATGATTTATGATAATGCTTATTTGAAACCACAACGAAGCTGTGGAAATGGGCTCTAAGCCTCCCATGTGCTCACTTGGACTGCTTCAGAATGCCAGGAAGAATTGAGGAGAGCCCCAACATCCACAATGTGCTCAGCCCTCAACACCTTCGACGTGGTGGCGGACAGCTGGTCGAGTTGGGCTCCGAACACGCCTTTGCTTCTGCCTGTGGCCCTGGCGGCCCTCGCTTGTACTACGTGGGTCTCGGTGCACTTGGCTCTCTGCTTTAGTCTCTATTCGTTTTATTGCGAGGCTTTGGGGAAAAAGGAAAGGCCTGCCCACAGTGGCAATAGCCTGCCACCCTCCTTTCATTGAGAGCAATTGCCTTTCTGGTTAGTTTGGCATACCAAGAGCAGCTTCTATCTGCATTATGCTTGTGTACATAGGGCTTATGATGTTTGCACCATTGGATCTACTGAAGTGTTAGTTCAGACCCTCGCAAGTTTATTGTTTCACAGTGGTTCGGGGAAGGCCGCGGAACAAATCGCAGAGAACAGTTTCCGGCATTCTGTAATGCACGATTCAATGCTGGAGCACAAGAAGCTCATTGAGGACATTGCAGTGAGGACGCTTGCTCTTGTCCTAGATCACGACACCCCCACTTCAAGCCTCTGTACTTCGTTGCAGTTGCGGATTCCGCGAGGAGAGCACAGCCCCCATGTGCTTCCCAGCGCTCCAGATGTGCCTGGCAATTCCACTGTTGCGCAAGCAACAACGCGAGCTTGCTTATTTTCCGTTGTATCTGTGGCTCAGCAGGCAATCTTGGCTATCCATGTAAGTCAACGTACCCCGTCTTCATTTTAACTTAATTCTTATTGTACATCACATTCTGCAGTGAATTCTGCGTTATCTGTAACCTTGCCAGTAAACTAGGCTTACGACGGCAATGCCGCGTTGCCAAAGTGTCATCTATGCAATTTTTGTTGAATGCACTTACATGCTGCGTTACTCTTCAGGAGGCTGGTGGTCGCAGGGGGGATCCTGTGTATTTGGAGCGCGAAGCAGAACGACTTCGGGAACCCAGAATTGGTCGGAATGAAAGAACTGTGCTGCAAAAGCTGGAATTCTCTTTTTTGGAGCTGCGCTTGCATATGAACAAACTTCTGGCTCTTCGTTTGGCTCAGAGCGAACTGGCGTGCACACAGCAAGCGTGGGAGAAAATCAACGAATTCAACTTACGCGTAGCAGCACTCGTAGGCCAGTCGAAGCGTCCCGCTGAGCAAGCTGACTGACGAGTTATTGTGGTGCAAGGCGTAGTTGTTCGAAGCCGTTTTTTTGTGCATCCGCTTATTTCCTTGGCTGACTTTGCTCCCGTGTCATGCTGTTGAGTTTCCATTACCCTTCCCCTTGTAATCTATTTGGCCATCAGGCTCACGGATGTTGTGGCGCAGTTCCCACAGGAGTTTCAGTAAGCCTTTGCTTGTAAGTTTGCAAACAACTGATCCAGTGTATCCAGTGTAGAAGTCTTACCGTTTGCCCAATGAGCGTTTCGCCTTATTTTAAGGAGCTCGATGTGCTTTGGGGGCTTTCCCATATTGTGAATTTAAGCACAAGAGAAGAGGTTGCGGTGCCGTATACAGTGGTGTTGCCGCAGCGTATCCGCGAGTTAGCAGGCGCAGGTGTTGGGCACAGTCCTAGGTCCTCTTGGGCCCTACTCACAAGCCCTTGTGCACGCATATTAAAACCTTTGTATGCATTGTATCTCTGAAGAGGCGTGCAAAACCAGACGAAATGGTGACGCAGAATTATGACGATGCTAACGCTGACTCTGTTCTATGCGCCACAGTTGCCAGACCAACACTGACATACGAAAGCTTGTTCCCCAGCCACAGGCAACAGGGACTGAAGTTGAAGTCTTCTGGTTCTTTTATATTCACATATTGCCGCGTAAGGAGATAGTGCCAATTTTGCTGGGGCGCAATTAGTCAAATATTATGGAGAGGGATTCCAGTGCAGATATCAGTATTACATAAAGCAGCACAAATGAGTAGTGGAGCAGCAAGTTGGTTAAGCGGGGCAGCAAGCACCTTCCGAACTCACACAGTTTACAGCACGATTCCGAGAGGCTCACGCAAATTCGAAGCGTGGCTGAGCTTTCAGGTAGCATGACCAATCTGAAGTTGGTTTATGATATTTCTGCTCGGGCCCAGGCACTATAGGCGCCGCTGGAAGCCTGGGCATAACCACAGCACAGACGGTGCTCTCTTATGGAACCAGAAGAAGCTTGGGCAACGCCGTTTATACGATCTAGCTTTACTTCATTGGGGTGCTTTGCGGGAAAAAGCACGGCCTCCCCTTAGAATTACATGGGAGGCTCAATACAACGGTGAAAAGAATAGCTAGGTCCTGCTGGTGGCCGAGGGAATGCTCTTCAGCAGATGGATGTCTATTCAAAGCAACGAAATGCCTGCAGCAAAAGCTAGGGGATATGCAGGGACCCTTCATCAAGTATTTTCACCGCAAAAGCACTTTCGACTGGATGGACTGCATATATAGAACTCGCTCCAATACGACGAGGGAGCCAGCTATTGTCAGTCTGATTGTCAGCGGGCAGACCCTGATTAACCTGCACAATTCGAGGCCGAAAAAGTCAACAAAAATGCCCCGGATAGTATAGAATCTCTTCCCTGCCCTTCCGCCCGAGCGTCCTAGACACAAACCAGGCCACGCAACTCAGCCATGCACGAGATGCAACCAAATGGAACGAGAGTTCTCGGCCTTATCTAAGGACCGTCGTGCGTCACAGGAGAATGAAAAGACTAAATATAAGGGCTTCCATCAAGTAGCTGACCAACGGTCCAGCCTCCAGGGCGTCATGGAAGCAAGGGGACGAGGGCCTGGCAATTGTGTGGAGAGGAGGGGGCTCGCCATGAGTTGCAGCACGGCTTCCTGCAACTCCGCTTGCAAGGCTACTCCACTTTAGTGCATGCTCAAGCCCTCTTCTGATACATGCACTAACACTGTAGACAACTGACTACGCTTATGCGGTTCTCACCAGCCAGCCCCCGTTCAAGTATACATGCACGCATCTGTTTCAGAGAGATCATGCTACATCCAGCACCCCACACCACACCGGCAGATGTTCAATGAACAAAATTTGTGCGGATGCCCTACATTTCAATGAACAATAGTATAGACGCACTGTGAGAGCAATAAATGGAGCAGAGGCAATGAAATTCAATATTCGCACGTTGCTTGATAGCTTTTCCTCTGTTTTGCCTCTGCGTAGAGCGGAAGCGGAATGACAGGGCCCATTTGAAATCTATTGGTTAGAGGACGCGTCTAGCGGAGTCTTTCCTATAGATAATCTTTGTTGAATATAGCAAATTTAGGGAAAGCAAGACTAGATGGTCCTTCCGTCGAAAGACAGCCTGTGGCGTAAACACAGGCTGCGCATACAGGGCCTCCCTCCGTTCTCACGTTCCCGCAGCTCGACGCGTTGCTGACGAGTGCTTCTTGCTAGCCCTTTAGATGGGACGAAAAGACCATACGGCTCCAAAATTGCACTCAATCCGACTTCTTTTCCGTTTATTTTATCTGCCGGTGAGGCAGGAACCGCCGCATTGCCTTCTTTTGACGGAGTGGAGAAGGACGGTTTCTGGGCGGCGTTCGTACGCCTGGGCTGTTGCCTCCCCTGTGTTCCGGAACGCGCATTTTAATGATTAATATGGTGGTATTGGATGATTTTCCTAGAGGTGCCTGCTGTAAAGGGAGATTGTAGAGGCGTGCTTGCGTAGCAGGTGGGGCACTGAGCCCATCGATCGAACACTTGTGAATATGCCTGTAGGGCACTCATCCCGTGGACTCGTTTCGATGCAGAAGTGCACTAACATAAGAGCTTTTCCAGCTCCAAACTTTGCTCCTCCCCAGCCCTTACCGGCAGCACAGAGCTGTAGGGGCCTCACCGCCGCCAGGCGAGGACATCAGCCGAAAGGCCAGCAGGAGGGTTCGCCTTTACGCCACAGGTGCAAGGAGGCCCCTTTCGGTGCCGGCAAGAGGCTAGGATATTCGAGCTGCCTGTTGGCGCTCCTCGCCGCCGTTGTGCTTTTAATGTCGGGACCCATGGCAACACACGGAAGCTCAGAAGTGGGCCCCCGAGGGCAACGGCTTAAACGGCTTCTCCAAGAAGCATTAAACTCAAAGGACCCCCGTACGGCCCTTGCAGATGCCGTGAAAAACGGGGGCGTTCGGGTCTTAGCTGTGGACTTCGATAAGACGATGATCTCCGCACATTCAGGCAAGTGCATGCAAGTCATTGCTGAAGTATTTCAGTTAAGCTGTCTCGCTGGCGAGCGTCTCACTGAAAGGATCATACCGACCGGCGATAGGGAGACTGTAGACAGAAGACATAACTGCACCTACTCCAAAAATCACTGGAATCCACTTGTAGACAAGCGCGCGCTCACAGAAGTTTTCCGTGCTCGATGACATGCGGTTTTCAGGAGGAAGCGCCTCCGATGTGCCTGATAACCACATCTTCACAGCTCTTGCACAGGACTTTGATGCTTTCGCGGCGGCAGCAGCATCTCGTGGAGTTCGTATAGCTGTGGTGACCTTTGGAGGTGAGAACCGCTTGTCTCGGGGCCCGCGTTGCGCCAGACCTTTTTGTATTCCCTGTCATCCGTTGCGATCGAAGCTTCTTCTTACAAGTAAACACACCAGAGGAGCGCTTCTGCCCAGAGTGTTGCTGCTGCTGCTTCTGCAGACCCAAAGGGCACCCCTTCAGACCGTCTTGCAGGCGAAGCGCTCGTGCGGCGTGTACTTCGAGAAAGCGCTGCCTCGTTTGATGTCGATGCAGTATTCGCCTTCTATCCTCCGTGAGATCGGGGCGTTCAATGTTTTGGGTGCTGAGTCTGTTGGGGGGTGTTGGGCAGACCAATGCGTAGAAGTGGTCCTCGGATGATTTTTAGTCTCCGTCCGTACTTCAAAGCAGGGTTGTCGACCTGTGTACTAAGAATTTCTTCTTGTCTGCAGACAGATCGGAAAATAGGTTCGATTCGCGTGTTTTGACACTGTGACTGCAGGCTATACAGGCAACCGGATGATTACAAGCCCCTGGGTTTAGATGGGCCTATGCCGTACAACAAATCCTACCACATCACGAAGGTCCGTTCCGTCTTCTCTCCACCAGCATGAAACCAAACCCCGTACTCCATTCTGTCTACATGCAAAAAGATTTTCCGCTACGCAAGCTACATTATTTCGGTGCACGAGTGATGCAGTCGCATTTTACAGCAGCATTGGGAGCGGTGGAGCGATCACTACTACACTTAAGAACTACAGTCTCGACCCATATTCTGTCCCACGGTTCTTGGTACGAGTAACTATACCCATACTGGCGTTAAAAGTGACGAAGCATCCTCTTATTTTGATGGTGTGAATGCATGCAGGTCCAAGAGCAATTTGGAGTTACCATGGAAGAGGTGCTGCTAATTGATGACGACCTGAACAACTGCGTTTCCTTCGCAGCTGACGGGGGCGTTGCCCTGCGGGTCGGCGGCGACCAAGGCTTTGAATTTGCTTCATTAGAAGTCATCTGAACTATTCGTCTCGCCATGTATTATCGTGGCCATCTTCTGTACACTGGCTTGCGTAGCTGTGGAACGAGGGCTTTGCGTCTGCCCAACATGCGAAGTGCAGTTCAAAGGGTGGATTTCAGCTCGAGTATACCGATTACTAACCGTTTCTTAGTGTAGCGAAATAAAAATGCCGGGTTCTGCACCTCCGCGGGTGCTAGTTGCAGAGCTGCCATTCCATTACCGTACAGTAGCTTTCACCGAATGAATTCGCTGTGGTCGGAACGGCCGCATGCTCTTGGAAGGTTGTTTTGTTTGAGCGTAACAGTTTCGATTTGCTCACCGCATGAGTACGTTGAAAGACCGGAGTTTGGGGGGAGCAAGAAGTCAAATAAGTGGTAGGACGGCACGTGCATTTTAGCTGACTGTGGTAAGGCAGAATAGCCAGAGACTGCAAGCAGCTTACGCTACCGTATTAGGGACCTGAAGTAAGGACTAAGAGCAGAAATGAAGGAAAAGATAGCAGTTCGCCTGTTAGTAATGCGGCATCCCACCGCTGCACATCGCCAAGGGGACTGGGCCGTAGGATTAAGGGAGAGAGGCAATTCCATTAAACGCTAGGTTTCAAATCGGAACGAAGTTTGAAGTGGTTGTTACAGAGTTACGCTTTTACGGATTTGCCATTCGGCTTACTGGAACTGGGCCGGTTGAGGAGCACTACTGCGTCTACCCAACAATAAGAAAGTATAAATATTACAGTCTGATAGTGGCAGGTAGGGACTACCAGTATACCGAATGTGCGTCGTCTAGCTGGGAGCATCGATGTCCTTTTAGAGGGAGGTTTCCTCAGCATGGCAGCTGGCCGCCGGCAGGGACAGTTTTCGAAAGATCCAACAGCACCGAAGTGTCCCCTAAATGCATGCCCTTTCCGCCTTACACTGGGCACCAATCAAAAGCCAGACGAAACCCACTATACCTCAGTCAGCCTTGTGGAAGTAGGCCTTCTTGCTGGCCCTATCAGCGTTTGATTCAGACGCTCTGCGTTTCTGGCCATCAAAAAGAGCGGCTAGACCCCCATCGCCTCCTCTGCGTTGCTGCTGCTGTTGCAGCTGCTGCCACTGCAAGAGCGCAAGCGCATCAGAGAAGACCGTTCGCAATGTAAACCCTTGTACATAAAACCAAAGTCCTAAACCCTTCCACGGGCTCACGAAGCCCTTGATTCTGCTCTATATAGTCCAGTATGGCCTGACGGAGTGGCTAGCTTTGCAAACAGACCTGAAGCAGTCTCTGAATACTAGACTTCTTCTCAGTTGGCAACGCTGAGGAGGCCCCTCCAGCACCCGCCCATTTTTGTTCAGCTTCTTCATTTGACTGTTTTGGAGGTGGTGAGTTTTCCTTTTGAAAGGCTTTCGTATCAGGCGCCGGTGTGGCTGTTGCCAAAACGAAGTGTTGGCGCTGTTGCTCCTGCCACAAAAGTGCTTCCCTTAGCTGCCTGCGAAGTGCGAACGAAAAGAAGGCCTAAACGCACATGTGGGGAGTAACTCCACAGTATTCCAGTTCTGATGTACTGTGCATGCCCCAAAGTCCATTCAACACACTCCAGTAGTGCGGCCTGATGAAAACGGCTGTATATATATATATATATATATATATATATATATATATATATATATATATATATATATATATAGTCACCTCCGTGCATTCTCATGAAGAAGCAACCCCCAACATGGCCTGTAACAGTACATGCTTTTTCTCTTCAAACTACGAGCTGATGGTTAATCGAGATGGCAAACTTTAATTCCTGAGCTACAAATAAAAATATAGGGGTCAGATTGGCATACTCCGTCTGTAGACGCGTATCAGAGTCAAGGAGGGAACGAGCGTGCTGGGGGGCATTTTCTGTCTTAAGCCTCAGTGCCATGTCCTTGGCTACGCCATGCAGCTGCAAAGACGCCACAGCCGGCAGGGAACGTGCTCACACAATTTGCACAGCAGCATTACAATGTAAAATATTACTTTCCTACGAAAAATGTATCGACACACCTACAATGCTGCGAGGCCTCGCTCATATTCTCTATGTTGTGGCAGCTTTGCTTGCAAATGGTGTGGCAATCTAAAGCAATTCTACATCAAGAAAAAATGATGAGTACCCAAAAGCACTGCAAGAGACTGGCTCGGCATTCTTTAAACATGAATTTACCATCTGGCCTTCTTACCCGCTTGTCGTCTGTGCACTTGGCAAACCCTCGCAAGCAAAATTTGTCATGCCGCTTGCTAAGAACCTGCAGCTTTCTCTGAGCTTCCCTGGCCTCAGCATCTCCTTCGACGCCACCGGCAGCTGATCCCCCACAAATGCTGACAAAGTGATTCAATTGCCTAATGGCCATTTCCTGTTGCAGCCGCAGTTCGTCATACTGAGGCCAGGGCACCAGAGCAGCATCCCCTCCCCCGTCACCAACGCCTTTCAGCTGTTTGTCTTGCCGCAAGAGCCTCTGCCACCGGGGGTAGCTCCAAAGGTCAGGCGACGGGATGCGGAGGGGAATGTGCTCCATTGTGTAGCCAAAGAAGGCCTCAGAAACGGAGCAGTCGGGAAAAGAAAGGCTTTCTTCACCCCCCTTCAGCCGCACGACACCCAGCTCGCCCTGGAAGTACCACACAAAGCAACCAAAGTACCACACAAAGCAACCAAAAGACTCAGTTGGTTTGCTTTCCTGCAAAAAGTTAAATGGCGGGAAACATAGTTAACAGCTGCATACTTAGCTAGGAGGGGATCCTTCTGGATGGTTTCACTGACTTTCGACTCGTCGATGACTACTGGAAAGAGACGTGCGTTTGCCAAGGCATCTTCAAGTGAGCAAAGCTTCACCCATTTAAAAGCATACCCCAGTCCCCCAACGTTAGTAGAGGCAACCGGTAATAGCCCACGAATAATTCCTGCCCCAAACAGATGCAACGTAAGGAAAAACAGCGGTCGCCCACTTGTTCGACACCACCGTCAGCAAGCACCACGCAACCATTTAGGTCAGTATGTTTTCCACAGTAAAAAGCCGATGAATGCAATGTGATTCTCATGGAACTACAACAATTAAGGGAGGAGGCGGCACCCAACTTGCCTGAAACGTCCTTTACTGCTGGCATGCCTCCTGGAGAAACGCCGATCCAATCAAGTGGCGCTTCCAGATCAAAGAAGCCTGCGTTCACACGTCAAGACCAGAAGGAACACAGAATGCCCCCTGTGATTCATCTCGTCTTATCCATCACTTGGTGAGCACATGCGCCTGTGTACTGTCTTGCAGAACAGTGAATTCAGCGACCATTACCTTCGTGAATTATGTCGACATCCGGCATAGACGCAGCAGCAGCAGGGGGAGCCGCTAGCCGCCGCTTAAAGCAAGAAATAGGCAGGCGAAAAGCGGCGTTCGGGCAAGATGGGGTCGGATGCACGTGCAAGACGGAGCAGTGCAGCTGCAAGAAGCCATCGCTGCATCCAGTTTGTGTCAAAACAACCAATAACTGCTGCGAACCACATAGCGAAACGGGCCTGCCAAACACGTCCGCCGTGTACAACAGGACCCCCCCCAAGGTGAAGATACGCAGCGTCCTGAAACAACAGAAAAATAAAAGGTGCTCGCACTTGCGGTATACACTGCCAGAACACAGGACGCAAAGGGACTCTGCAAGAAGTGAACCTGCCGCCCTCCCTTAATGCTCCCCTGCGCTCCTTCATCACTGCCGTAGGTGAGTCTAAACCGTCGATAAGGGGTTCCTGAGTGGCTGTATGGCACTATTGGGCATTTGCAGACCGCTAGATCTCCTCTGTGCATCAGTTAGTGGCTTACCTATCTTCAGTGACCGCAGCCACAAAGGAATCTCCTGCAGCTACCGCAACAATCGTCTCTCCCTCAGCGAAGTGCTTTACCCATGACCCTGCATCTAAAAAGCACCTGAGCAAGAGTACACACCGAAACGAAGCAGGCTAATGAAGCAGTCATTGACATACGGCGAGGGCTTGGGTACGAAAGAGGTATCAACGTAGCCTGAAACCTTGAACAGGGAGCTGAATTGTGCTTCTAAAAAGGCAAATAGCGGCACACCGAAATTCCATTACGCTGCGAGATGATCCTGAAGCGGCCAAAACAACGCCAGATCTGCCTGCGGAAAAACAGCAGATGCTGGTGCCCGTTGAGCAGCGATCCACTGGCACTGTGAGCAAAAGCGACGAGGTGCAATCATCGTCTGAATCCTCAACCCAGCACTCACACAGAGCAGCAGCCGAACAATTATGCAGATCCGCAAGTTTTCTGTGTGCAGTTCCCTCAGCAACAGCCCCAGGAGAAAAATTGAAGACGTCAAGCATAGAGTTTTCCGCCGTCACAGTTTTGGTGATATGGCCGAAATGGGTCCAATACAAACACCTGAGCAAGCCACTCCCCAAAAAGCGACATTACTTAATGCCAGAAGCCTTCACTGCATCAATAAAGGAGGAACAGCAGAGAATCATAAACAATCTCTGTGCGCAAAAGGCCACAAAGCAATGCATAACCGTGAGGTGGCTGAACCGTGCCTATTAACAGCCCGGTCCTATTCGATACAAAAAGCCCCAGATGACTGGGACTGGATGGAATGTAAGAGCTGCATCTCCTGTTCGCCGCACCAGGGCTTTCCCGGGTCTTTCGGCTGGGGCCCACCCCCCGGATGGATAAGCCGCTGTTTTGTTTCGTGTTGCTTCTTGATCAACGCATTCAGCATCGCCTGAGCCTCTTGCAGCTCCGACTGCAGTGCAGTAAGGCTGGTGGCGAAGGCTCCAGCGCCGCCACCGTATACCCCGTCGTCGTCAATGGAGGCTCTTCGAGAGCCTCCCAACTCCGAATCGCTACTTTGGCTACCCGCTTCTGCTCCCGCTGCTGTCCGTCTCCGGTGCTTGTGAGTGCGCTTCTTTGGAGGGGCTGCATCATTGTTCAGACAGCAACAAAATGGAGCATTTTTCCGAATATAATTCTCACCTTCTGACATTAAACTCACGGGCAACCACAGCGGAAGGCGCTCTAAGATGCTTGTGCTTGGTGGCCCCTCTATACACTTTAATGCTGGTGGGCAAGCAGTCAGTACAATGCAGATGCACTGAATGAAACTACATTAGGACAGCTGAAAAAGATGCGCGGCGAAGCATGGCCCATGCTGCCGAGAACCATGTAGAGACAGCAGATGCTGGACAAGGCGCATCTGAATGAGTGCTGTAGAGCCCTTACACTATTATATATGTGTTCATGTATGCTGAAAGGCGCACAGAAGTGATCAGATCAGCTGCCCGCTTACTTCGTTCCTCAGGATCCATCCCACTGAAAAGGTCATTTTCCTGCGCTTCACTTTCCGTTTCTTCACCTGAGGCTTCTGCAGCTTCCCGACTCAAAAAGTTTTTGACTGACCTTGCAGAAGCGGCATGGTCTGCGGGCAGGTGAAGAGAACAAACAAACGGACAACTGGTACTTTCTGCCTCCCCTCCCCTCTAGGAGAAAGCCGATTGTACGTCTTCAGAACCAAAGGGAGCGGCACTGGCAGAAGAGTCCCTCCCTTAGAATTTCCTCTCTCTAACGTGCTTCCTTGCGTTCTTCCATTCTACCGAATACAGTTAAAAAGCTCCCCATCCGCACACAACTAGTGATGGAACCACACTCCTCGAACTTAATTTAACTTGCTGGCGGCGTTTTCAGTGCACTTGCTTACTTTTAGAGTCTTGAGCCTCTGCATCTTCTACCGTTGGTTTTTGTGATTTGTAGGTCGCTTGTCCATTTGTTTTATGTGTGCCTGTGCGCATAGGCGAGGCGGCAGCAGAAGCTGCAACAGAAGCTGGAGCAGATGCTGCTGCCGTTGCTGATCTCTCAATCGCAGCCCGCATATCCTCGGGACACAAAGCAAGAAGGCCCAAGCGACCGTCGTTTCGCAGCATCACCAAAGTGGCAAGGGGGGAGTTGGTGGCCAGCCAGCAAATACTCCTAAGCTGAGCATCGCCGCCACCTGCAGGCAAGCAGCCAATAGGGATACTGTGCACGCAATATGCATGCATGCATGCACGTACATCTACGATGAATTAATTATCTCCAGGGAATTCTAACCCCCTATATGCATGCATGCAACACTGCAAATATATATATATATATATATATATATATATATATATATATAATACGTAAGAATATCATGGCGTGCTGGCGTGTGTGTGTGTCTCGGGTTTTCTCGCAGAGGAGCCTGAAGACGAATAGACAAAAAGACATATCAAAAGGGGAACGAAAGGCACAAAACAGCGAACATCTAAACGAAAACTAGCCATTTACCCTGTATCATCACAAGCGGCTCTTTCTGCTGCATCCTCCAAATGCCTATTCTTCCGGTCGTGGATACAGCGCAAACCAGCGGCTCCCCATCGGCGTCGACTGAGATATTCAACGCTTTAGTTCCAACAGTAGAGCCACAATGCTGCAGGAGAACCAAATGCGATGGAGCGCCAGTGTCTGTCAGAGCTGGCGCCTCTTTTGCCTCCTCCCACGCACTCGCCTTGCATACACACCGCAGCTGCGGGCCCCCTGGAAGCAGCAGCTTTTCCTCCCCAACCCTGGATCCAAGGAGAAACAAGCAGAAATCCGAAAGCACTAAAACACAGAAGTGAAAGCGCTAACGGGCAAGAGATAGAAACAACCAGAATGATAAGGGAAGCAGGTTGAACGCGGACACACCATGTTGGTTGGGCTGCTGGGTCGGCGAGGCCTGTGAGTTTGAGAGGTGAAAAGTCCTTCAAAACTGTGAACTGACGCCCTGCTCGTTCCAGCAAAACTAGGCGCCGCTTTCGGGTGCTAATAGCAAGGCGGTCACCTTTGGGTGACAATGTGAGGCGGCAACCTCCGTCCACAGCACTGCGCATAAGATCAGCACGTCCATAAACATGCTATATGGTGTAGTTTTGCGGAAATAACGGCAGCAGCGGCTCGTATTTTTCACAGTGTAATGAAGGGACAGGGTGACATACGGGAGTTCTGCCGTTTGACAAGTTTCTGGCCACGATGCAACGGCAACACCATCGCTGTACAATGCAATTAGCATTATGGTATATCTGGCGCTACTATGCTGAGGCTCTTCATCTCCATGAGACGATGTGATTCCTTCCCGTTGAACATAGCAGCAAGCCATGTCAACTGGCTCAGCCATCCTGCAGCACAGCAGTTGTTTCGAGGCAACAGACAGCCTACGAGGTGGCTTCTGTACACCTTGTTCGCTGTTGTGATGGTCCTGGTGCTGCTTCATTTCCATATGCCACAACTGGCCATTAGTCAGACCGACGAACAGCTGCAGGGGCGCTTCGGCAGCCTCAGCCTCTGCTGAGGCCAGAGCTGTTACACCGCAGTCAGCTGCTGATGCTGCTGTAATGCACACCTTGCAGCTCTCAACATCTCCCTTTGTTGCCGATGATTTTGATGCTGGTGCTGCTTGAGATGGCAATATGCGGTGAGCGAGGATAGCTGCTGTTCCATTGTAAGTAAAAAAGTCCGATATACGGAGCCTCTCCGTTTTGTGTGTGGACGCTTGAAACGGGGGACGGACCACAGTAGAGATACCCTTTGGAGAAAATTGCTCATCTCCAACACTGCACCAAGCCAGGGCTGGACCTGGCTCCCCTTCCTCCTTCATCTGGGGCGTCGAGTATACACAGCCTAGCAAGCTAACTTCTCAGCACAAAGGAGGGAAGGTGAGCTGCCAAAGGGCAGACTAATGACCCCTCAAGAAAAATACAGGCTACGGACTCTCACTTTGAGTAAGCCTAAGAATTACGGATTCATCGGTATATAACGACGCAAATGAGCAATGAGCGTCGAAGCAGTCGGGGGGGTTGCATTCCTCTTAGAGAACAGATGTTAACTGTATAATGATTCACTCAGTACTCCAAAGTGCATTAATTCAACTGAAGTAATTCAAGACAAACCGAGTTTAGCCTTTTTGCAGCTTTCACAAGGAGATTCGGCTGCATGGGGCTGACCGGTGGTGGGTGGGTGTTATATGCCTTAGCTGGTGGGTGGTTCACGGTGGGGCCAAGCTGCTAGGCCTTGAAGAAAGACTATATTAAATACATCGCGCTCTCCGAATCATGAATTTTAATGGGAATAACAGTGAACATGTATCGTAAAGTCGTAATCTTCGGTTGTTGTGCCTGCTGGCTGCCCCTAAGCGGAATGTGTTACTACACTGCTGGCCCGTCTGCCAACGGAAATATTATCACCGTATCCTCCAGCGAGCTCCTTGTATTTTTAAGATCCGCTGAGATTTTGCGTTAGGGTATAAAAGGCAGTAGCTGAGCTTTACCATCTCCTCCAAAGGGGAAGTATGTGAACGCACTGCTCCTGGAAGCTGTGTGTTTATCCGAGGCGCCATATCTCTCCTGCGAGTAGATTCACAATTGATAGCAGATGTTTGAATTCAACTTAACGAAGATGTGCCCAATCGCATTTTCCCTTGCCTACATGGAGACAAACGTGCACTGCAGCGCAATTCGGAAAGCTTCCATAGTTTAGGTTTGCCCCTGTAAAGTGAGGTGTAACGAGAGTCATCGACCTTAGCCGAAGACATTTGTGAGACATACACTTAAAGAAAGCTCTCGCAAGAGGCAGCTGACCCACCCCCTGCCTCCAGGCGTCCTGGGCATAGTTGCCAACGTACTGAGCTGGTGGAGATCGTTCAGGCTACAACGAACCTTGCTGCAGCTGGTTGTAAAAGGCAGCCCCGCATGAACTCACAGCCAGTCCCTTTTCCCTACATGCACCAGCTCTGTTGACTGCAGTGTAAAATGTCTGTCACTGGCTTAGCCCTCCATTGTGAGCGTACGAGCTAGTACGGATACAAGTACCAACATCACGCAGAGCAAGCTACGTGGAGACCTTGCTTAGATATAGCCAACATTGTCCTGCTATCGCCTGAGAGGGAGGCTGCAAATATTAGCTGCTCTTCGCGGGTACTTTCAAGACAGAAGCACAAGTCCACAGAAGCACTGTTCTCCACTGACCCCGCATCCCAGCATCCCTCATAGGTGGGCCTTCAGCAAAGGAGGGGGCGCTTTTCATGAACTCCTTTAGCGACAAAGGCTTTTGGGATTTGATGGGCTGCGCTTGCACTAATGTGTTGAGGCGCCCAGCAGCTGGCAGCCTTTGCGGCTGAGGGCACATCCAGGTCAGCTCAATTTTCCAATAGGGGGAAACGCTGTGCCCTTGATAGAGATCCTTGGAAGAGTTTGTAAAATCCCTTTATTCTTCTCTTTTCTGTGGGTCAAGCACCCTCACGGCTCGGAAGTACTATACAGTGCTAAACGCCGTAAAGCCGCCCATCTGTATTGTGTAGCTTGAGAAGTAGCAGAGGCAAAGTACTGAAGAGAAGAGCCTCCCAAAACTAGCGGACCTAGACTCCACAACTTCTCAGGCTTCCTGGACAGCGGCACGAGGGCTTGGCGCCAGGGCAGAAAGGAAGCTGCCTGCCATGAACTCCAGCCCACGTTGCTAGCTGCAAGGAAACCCTAAATGCAGGCGTAATCAGGCTCCCTTTGCTGTGCGTACAAATACTGTAGAAAGTTGTCCAATATTTACTTGGCCCTCAGTTGCCAGCTCACAAGCAAGTAGAAATACATGCACCAGCACAGAACAGACCAGGCTCCACCGGGCACATACAAACACCGTAAGCACCTTTGTACCAAGAGAGGGCAAAACTCAAGGCAGATCGTAAGGCCTCACTCATCTGCAAACAGGATGTAATAATTCACAATGTGCTGGGCCGGGCTGCGGCTTGTGCCGAGCAGCTGGTCGAGCTGGTTTTGCGTGTGCGTGTCCACCCAGTGACTGCCGGGAATTACTCTGAAACCCTGCACCGAAACGGCCTTTTATATATAGACACGAGCGAAATGACATTTCAGAGGGGATCATACACAAGTGACGCTCTAAAACGAGCTCCCCTTCAACACTACCCTGCCCGTCAAGTTGTCCAGCACTTCGAACAACCCAGCGAAAACACACGGCTCTGTCATATTCCCTGCTACAGCCAGCAAATACGACAAGCAAAAATGTATTGGCAGCAAATGCAGGCGTCACTTTCTCCATTCTACTATGTGCTGATGCATTCGGCAAGCTTGGCTGCCGCCTCCAGCGGCAGCCAAGCTTGCCGAGTCTGCCAAGGAGTGGCAGAAGTAGTATTATTACATCTTACAGCTGGAGTTGTTTCATGACATAACCTCCGCTAATCTCCCTGTATCAGAGATATTTCACCACACATTCTACTGCCGCCCTGGTAGCGGGAGCGGGGATAAGGGGGGGGCCCTTGTCTGATCGTGTAGGGCCCCGGGGTCTGTTCAGCCCCGACTATCGGCTTCCTGAGTGCTTCACTACTATTGCTTCTTTTCATTTAATTGTTTGCTCTCAGTGGCAGTAGACGCGAAGCCAGTAACAAACTGTATTGTCATCGGTAGCGATTTCGGCAGCGGGAACAGCAGCAGCTGCGAGGCAGTTGCCCCTGGAGAGCAAGTTCACGTCAATTGTATTTCTTCTACTTCCACCACACTGTTCCTCTTGTTTCTACTGCCTTCATTTGGGTGTGCTTATACCGCACGTGCGATCATGCCATGGAGGGTCCTGTGTGGAGGGGCAGCAGCAACAACACCTTGCCATCGCAGGAGACCCCAGCAGACACTTCAGCCGCTGCCCCTGCAGGTATTGCGGTATCTACCACAGTTGCAGGTATAGTTACTTCAAGCTGCAGCTCCCCATTGCAGCCGAGCAGCAAGCGGACACTGCTCACTGGGGGGGCCGCGAGTAAAGACAACAACAGCAACAGAGGGGCCCCCATCTCGACGGAGGCCCTGAGGCGCTTCTTTGGTCTAAAGGGTTCCTCCGTATCGTGCAAGACCCAAAATGGAGGGCATATCATGGCGGAGGGATTGCACTCTTCAGGGCCTTCTGCACCAAGCGACTCAAACAACGCCCCCCGTATCTTTCCAGTGTCAAGCACAGCTGCCGCATCCACAGCATCTGCTGCAGCAGCAGATGCTGCACCGAAGGCTGCCCGTTTAATAGTAAATACGCCCCAACCAGGCCCGGAAACAGCACCGCTAGGGCCAGGAAGCAATGCTGGTGGTGCATGCTGGCGGCTTAAACGCTACCTTAGACCCTGCAGCTCCGTCAACCTCTGCAGCAAACAACGCTGCACAGGCAGCGGCACATCAGAATCGCCGGCGTCTCCACATGCTGCTGGTATTGCTGTTGCTGCATGTGAAAACAGCAGATCTCTGTCGACAGCAGATAGCGGACGGATGGGACTGAAAGGTACCCCTGCTGGCGCTACCCCTCAGCAAAAGTGCAGCAGAGCGCCGACGGCGGCGCCAGAAACAACATCAATCGCAGCAGCAGGACGCGCCTGCCGTGCACCAAATGCCCCAGAAGTACTTGGTAGGGGCGCTGATGGAAGAAAGAATGCCCATTCTGTTCGTCTTGATGCGGCTGCTGCTGCTGCAGCACCTTCTGCTAGTTCCAGCAGAAGTGCTGCTGCTGTGCGCCATACACGGCCGTGGGTAGACTTGCCTGAGCAATTAATGTTGCAAGTACTTGACTTTGGCGGGAGGGAGATTGGAATGAGTGAGCTTTTGGAGCATGTTTGGTGCTTTTCTGTTGCTGGTGTCGCCGCTATTCTTACTTACTGTTGTGCCAAGGTGTCTGTATGCTGCTGCATATGCTATTGCTGCTGCTACTGCTGCTACTACAGCTGCTGCGTGCAACACGTCTGTGGGTGGAGCGTTTGAGCACTCGGGCAAGGTGCTGCAGCTATGGCCTGCGGTTAGTCTTGCTGCTATAATTGTTGCAGCTTGCCGTCGATTTGCTGGACTCGTACGCCGCCAGCGGCGGGTGTTGCGTTTCTCGGGGGACGCCTCAACGACATCTTCTGCAGAGGCCCTTATACGGGCGATAATGAAGTTAGCCTCAAATCCTAAACCCTAAACCCCAGAAAGCAAGCTGCAGTACATACTAGGGGGCTTTTTTTTGAGGATCCCTCGAATGGGCACAGAGCGTTTAGAGCTGGGGGATTTGGGGTTGGTTGAAGAGCTTGGAACAGCATCTGCAGCGCTGTTAATAATAATGCTATTCTTGCTCCAGGCCTTCTGTTGGGAAATAGTGTTTGGGTATCTTTGTGCGGCTTCTGCTTGCCTCTGTTGCAGCTCACCGAGTTTGCGGCTGCTGGAAATTACTGCGGGGGGTAGCTTGAGCGCCTCTCAGATGGATCGGCTCTCTAAAGCTCGCAGCAACGCCCTTCCTCAAAAGCTGCAGGTCTTGGTGATGCGTCGGTGCAACCGGATTACTGACAAAAGCCTTAGGACACTTCTTCTCAGGTCGGCAGAAGCGCTGCATTTGCCGTGAAAGCCCTATCAACCACTGTTCCTATTGCTGCTCCAGGTGCTGAAACCTCGGGCGCCTACTTCTGAATCGCGCCCGATATACCGCTGTCTCTTTCCGCTGGTGCAGACTGCGCGACCTTCGATGCGTAGATCTTCGGGACTCTTTCTCACTCACAGATGAAGCTCTTTTGACATTGGGCTTGCTGCCTCAGCTCGAGCGAGTGGCCCTGGGACTGACGGCCGGCGCTCGCGGGTGCTGTCGGCTGACCTGTCGCGCCCTCAAAGCCCTCTTGACACCACAACGCGAAGAACAGCAGCAGCAGCAGAGGCAACAGCAACTGCAGTGCCACCAACAACAAGAGCATGCACAGCAACATCAACGACCCCCGGAGCATCCGGAAGATGGCTGCATATCCCCCATCAAATTTTTGTCCCTCGCCCGTTGTAGCGAAATGAAGGACTTCACTGTACTGGCTAACGCCAAAGCGACACTTGTAAGGTCTTGCGATTTTCGAGCTTCTTTCGTGGGGTGCCTAGCAACGATGGCCATCCGTGCTGCTTCGGGGAAGCACAGCTGCAGATGCACTGCAGTTAATTGAACTCTGCACAAGTTTGCGTTGGAGCTTTCAGGAGTTTCTGGATCTACGCGGGACGGCAATTGACGACTCTTCGGCTCAGGTATTCGCTGAGTTGCACAATCTGCAAGTGCTTGTCCTAGCAGGTGCGGCCTATAAGCCAGCGCAGCTAAGAGCCCCAGCAGCAAGATGGGCGCTGCATATGAGTGTACCAGGACTCCTGCTATTTCTGTACTTTCACTCTTGTGGGTGCTGCTGGCATTCTGGGGTGCGCAGACACTGCAGTGACGACGACAACCGTTTCAGCTGTTGTGGACGGCTGTCCGAAGTTGCAGATGCTGGATATCTCATGCACGGGTCCTGTCTCTCGGGAGTGTCTTTTTCGCCTTGCATTTTCGCTTCAGTCGATTTCACGCCTCAAACTCAGCCATACAGCGTAGGTCTTTCTCCGCATTCTCCAGAAAATCCTGGCGCTCGTCCTGTCCCACATTTTTCTGGTTCTCAGTGCTCCCGCGCTTTTAGAAATTGTTCCCACTGCTGCTGCAGGGCCATTGATGACGTTCTGTTGGCGCACCTGTTGGCAGAGCTCCCTCTCCTTCGTTTTCTTGACGTTTCTCATTGTTGGAGGGTAACCTCAGCCTTCTGCGACTCCCACCTCACTGTTGCCTCAGGTAACACCCCTGGCTTTGCCGATAGATTGGCGGAGCATGGTGCTGTAGCTTCTGCAAGTGGAGTCTCCGGCACTGGAGATTTTGCGTGTTTGCCAACTGATGCGTGGAGCGTGCTTCTGGTTGTCCACGGATTCTCTGTGCGGTGGCAGCAGGTGCTTGCTGCTGGAACGTGGGGTTTTTCGAGTTCTTTGTGCAGTCACCACTCCTTGCGTGTTGCTGCATTGGAATTTACTTAAAGTGGCTAACTGGCTAGTTCCCTGGCAGTGGCTTTGCCTGCTGGAGGGACTTGGCCGCTTTGGTAGATAGCCAGCGCTGCATGCTGCATTTGTGCTTTTTTGGCAGATATGTTATCGTCGGTACTGGGTATGGTGTATTGCAATTGGCTGGCGCAGGGAAACAGCTGAAACGATTGGGGCTATTTGGATGCAATGTGGAGAGACAGAAAGTTGAGGCAGCCCTCATCCTTGCAGGTGCCACCAACGCCCGCCTCTCGCTTCACAATGTGAGTTCCCGCTAGGGGTTGCTTGCGCCGTTAGTTTGGCCAGGTTTTTTGTTAGTGGTTCTGGAGTTATTGCTGTAACCTGTGTTTGTCCCAAACTCGTTGTTGTGGGCCTTTCCGTCGCAGGAGATGGCTTTGTTTGAAATGCCTCGGGTGTATTCAACAATGAAAGACCTTGATATTTGAAAGCCTGCAGCCTTAGGGTCCTCTTGTGATTTCTGTCTGGCCCGTCGTTGGCCTAATAGCTGTGCCATCGAGGCAACGCGGCTGCTATTGACGATTTGGCAGTGGTGCGGGGCTGTTACTGCAGCCCCGCTCGAATCAGGGAGGGATATTGGATTTCGTGAGGGAATAAAGTGCACATTGCTTCAAGTGCAGCTGCTGATTTCTGTAATTTGCGTTTTTTCGTTTTTTGACGCAGTGAGGCAACTGTGGGCAACTGCTTGCTGCGCCCTTGATTGACTACTGTGCTTAGTTTAATCTCTTCCTGTGGGCCTGGGAGCTCTCTCTCACCCTGATGGAAGAGGCTGACGTTTGCCCTATACATTGTTTTCGAAGCATCATGCGCAAAAAGAGCTACTTTCTAGTTTGATACGTGCGATTCGGCGCCACAGTCAAGGATTTGGGTGCTTCGGCTTCATGGGGAATGCCAGCTCACACTTTCCAATGAGGGCGTTGATTTTGATCTATTCACACCATTGCCGTAGCAGGTTCCATAGTTAGCCTTCCAATTCTTTGGTGAACGTGCTAATGGAGAACAGTTGACGCTGTATATGCTAGTGTAAGACTTGGCCACAGAAGTCTTTTTTCCGAGCCCTTATCGACGGTTTGTTTTTTTACCGCGTGCCTTCACGAATAATCTGTGATATACACAAGGTAGCACAATTCGGGGTGTGGAACTCGTCACCGGCGCTGGCCTTCTCAACCACGCATGCGGTGCAACCCGGTGCGAAGGTCCTCGACCTAGACGTAGAACATCCCTAAGCTGGAAAGGCGTCAAGAGACGAAAGAATGTTACCAAAACGCTTCTGATCTCCCCTCACAGAGTATAGGCGGCCTGGGTACCCCGGCACAAAGCATAAGGGTCTCTAGCCGCCCTGGAATGCAGGCGGCCTGCAATACGTTGCAGTGCGCCTTGTTGCATTTCCTGCTTCAGGGCAACTCCACATGCAGGCATAACCGAAGCTGTCCACTGAATGCAGTAACACTGTAAAAAACGGCGGGGTAGTAGTTAGGTTGTTAGTAGTAGTTAGTAGTAGGTAGTTACTTGGCCCTCAGTTACCAACCTGCGTCCAATAAGTACGTTTTTCAGGCAGGCCTCGCCCGACAGGCCATGAAACAGGCAGCCCCAAAGCCAGTTCCCGAGCTCTCTCTAAGAAAGGACGTGACAAAAATGTAGCGTGCAGCAAGCAACTCACAGTAACGGAGCGCAGCATCCTAACCTCGCATACAGACGGTCCCTGCACCAAACAGGGTCACTCGCCTCAGGCTGGCTCTGAGAACAACCAGACTGTGAAAACATTGGCGAGCAAAACCGTGACAATCAAACCACGAGAAAGGGGAGTCAAATATCACTGAAGGGAGAGCTACGGGAGTAGGATGAGCAGCTAATTCTACAGCAACAACCGCGGAGCATGTGCCCACGACAAGATAACTGCAATGCATAGCAAGGAGAATAAACTTTGGGAGAGTATGCAATGAATAATTGGGTAAGGAAAACAGTCAAACTGAGATTCTTGAATTGGTCTTCGTCGCCTATAAGAGATTACTGCGGCCGACCAAGCCCTGAGCAATGCCAGGATGTTGCATGGCATCAGTCTGCTACGTTCAGGCACCAGAACGTAGCAGCATGATGCATTATCCTAGCAACAAGATTATACAGTCTCTTACTAATTAAAATTGTTAACTTATCTGTGTAAATTCTACCTCAACAAACCCCTTTGTACCAAGATCCCGTAGCGCCTCACATTGCATCTCTAACGTACGAGCCGGGCGGCACGGAATTAATTGATCTCATTTCTACCTTAAGCTGCGTTCCCAGAATCATTTTGGCTTTTTGTTCCAGTTTTCACCAATTGTAGCTCCCAACACTTAACTGCCCCATCCTCCCCCCTCCGCCGACGCAGTGCAGAAAAATCCCGTGTCGGAAGGCCCAGCCGTGACTTGCTGTCTTTTGTTTCCCCTGTGGCCTCAATTTGATTCGTGCAAATGGCCGGAAAGTATACCTGGCCTGCTTCAAGATGGGGGAATATGGAGGGGATATTATGTATGTGCGGGGTGTTTGTCTTGTTCCCACTGCTTGCCTATGCAGTTGGCGTGGTAGGGATTATCGCGCTCTATTTTGCTGTTATAGGATGCATAATACTTCTATACGCGGTTCAGTTGTTTCTCAGCCGCTCTGCGCGTCTGTCGAACCCACAGATGGCTGATGCTAAGGCCCCATTTTCCCTGAAGGGACGGCATGTCCTAATAACGGGAGGTTCCAAGGGTATTGGCTACGCCATAGCTACTGAGGCAGTGAAGAAAGGAGCAAAGCTGGTTACACTTGTTGCTCGCGATGTCGATGCACTTCGCCAAGCACAAGACAAATGTGTGGAGCTTGCAGACAAACTTGGATTAGCTGTCACCGTGCAAACTATCTCAGCAGATTTGGCGGACCCCACATCGGCCATTGAATGCCTTGATCGCGCAGTTGCCTTGAGGGTAAGACCAAACTTCCCGAATTCCGTCATATGCACTGCACATGCCATCATCTTTGTGAATGGTGGTCATAGGCACGCGTTGCAATGCAGGTGCGGGAATCACGCAGGCGCACGTCCCTGCTGCATCAAGGTAGCTTCGCCCTACCGAACTCTCTTTTGCAGCGCACTCCTGCCTCCATTTATTTTGGTTTGCGTGCGTACGCAACTCTTTTGTGTATGTTAGGGCTTGAAGAGGGACTCAATAGCCTTCAGCAAGTGCGAGGAGAAGGAGAAGGAAGAAGAGGCTCCGGTAGAAGTATTTTTCTGCAACGCAGCTGATGTGGACCCGCGTCCTTTCTGCTCCATGGGGAACAGCAATGTACAGAAGACAGTCGCTATGAACATTACCACACCATTCTTGCAGGTGAAGCACATCTTGCCCAGCATGTTAAAGCGCCAGTTTGGGGCCATCTGTTTCACCAACAGCCTCGCTGCGTTCGTGCCAATATACGGCTTCTCTACATACAGCGCCACCAAATCAGCACTGAAAGCATTCGCAGAAGTAATCAATCAAGAAGTCGCCGGCATGGATGTGCTAGTTGCTAACGCGTTTCTGCCCAGTGTCAATACACCAGGATACCAAAGGGAAAAGCAAGTTCGCCACAAAGTATGTGCAAAACGCAAGGGGCACCAACGTCACTAGCAAACCCTTATCCCACCCCAGCCGCTGAGGATCATTCAAAAACCAGTTTTCCATCAGCTAACCTCGCGTCATTACTGTGTAAAAGTACACAGAAGTAAAAGTATGGGATGTTCACCTGCTTTGCTCGAAAGCTGCCACTGTGTTCAGCTTACCGAAATCCTGGAGGAAACCACCAAAATCAAACAGCCGGAAGAGGTGGCGGAACGGCTGGTTGATCACTTAGAGGCAGGTACGGATCTAAAATGCATATGCAATGCAACATCAGGGCATTATGCACTAATACATTGTGCACTATGCATTCAAGCACTCCACGTTATACAGCAGTGTCCTTTGCGGACAGCGCACCTTCATTTACTGCACGCTGCGCACTACCGTGAAATGCCTTGACGTGCTTTTGACTTTCTCGCGTGTATGCCACCCCTGACAGCAAATATCTTTCTCTGACAAAATATCTCCTTTCCTTTTGCCCAATTTCTTGCGGCCCATTCGTTCGTGATTGTCCCAACAGGTCATCGCATCATAACTGTGGATTTTGAGGGGTGGATTTGCGCGCGCTTGAATGCCGGATTCTCCAGGGGTGCGCACGACCGATACTCAACGTTGAATGTGTATACTGTGAAGGAGGCTGATTCCTGAAAGGCATGCGCGGGGGTTGCCACCCTACTCATTTGCAGCCGTTTGGCAGTTTTAATTGACTTCCTGGCTGTGTGGGGGTGATGCGCAGTAGTAGGGAGTGCACACTCCGTTTGAAGGTCAGAATACTTGCAGTAATGCGGATCTCGTTCTCTGTTGTGGTTTCAGCGGAATCCCTCGCCAGCTTGTTCTACGAGTTTCTTCTATGCGGTATTTTCCGGTGGGCATCCTGGGCACTATGTATTTGTCCTGTAAAAGCTTCATTCTGCAGAATTGTATAACGTAGCAACTGTGTCATTAAGAAGTAGCTCTGTCCTCTCCATGGATGCTTTTGCTAGCGCTCCTGGATCTTCCCCTGCACCCATTGCCTTAGGTTTGACGGGCCGAATTTGAACTCACCAAGCCTATGTTCATACCCATATATATATATATATATATATAAGTATATATATATATATATATATATATATATATATATATATATATATATATATATATATATATATATATATATATATATATATATGCAGCTGTTCTTGTAGGTGTTGAATTCAAATGTGGGGCGTTTGTGCGTCCTCAGCCTTGTCAGCCTAGGACTTTTCTTGCAATTTTTCTTCATCATCACACGAGAGCAGCCCGCCGCGTTGCGAAGGACAAAACTTGCTTGAGGTTCGCATGCAGAAGCGCATGCTACTTGTTCGCAAGTTGGCACGAGAAGGTGTGCGCGGTATTTGTGTTTGTCATTTACAAGATTTTTGGTGCTCAGGGGCACATTTGTTCTGAGGCAGGCTTCGGTTGGAACGCTGCTTAAACATTAGCATTTGCCGAAGCTGGCACGGCGTTGCACTGGCGCATGCTTTATATCAAGTGCACGTAATGCTCGGTATGAACCGATTATCTTCGTCGTCCGATGAGGAGACTGTGCAGCAAAGGCAGACAGGAAAGCTCACTTGCACCTGCCTTGCCTGCTCCTGAAAGGGGCATAGGGATATGAATTTAATCTCCCCAGTAAGCCTTTTCCGGCAACATTTCACGCTTCTTAATCTCACGTAATGGCAGTACTATCATGCAATTTTTTCGTACAGGGGCATCTGTCGTAGGTGGGTAGTGCTGATAGAGCGCTTTCCAAGGCTGCCAGACATGGTGTGAAGAAACCAGCCCCAGTGATAAAGGGGCAGGTGAGCACTGCTCGTCAGCAGTGCCCACGACAATTCAAGTGCTACGGACCTATTTGTTACTTGCCGGACGTTTGTTCAGGCGTTCGTTGAGCACGCCTTCTAGGGTCTCTATTTTGCTTCTCGTCTTCTCGTTGGCGTTGCCTTTAGTTGCAGCTGTATGCAATTTCTGCATCTTGCTTATGGTAGTTGAAACTAGGTTTTCCATGCATGGATGGGAGGTCGCTGGTTGAGGACTGCGGGACATGCGCGCAGTCCAAAGGCAACGACTGTACAATTTCAGCTGTTAGGTTAAATTTTTATAGGGCATAGCTTATGTGAACAATAGACGCTTTGATTGCTTGAAGGCTGTTAGAATCATGATTCCCTAACTCTTGGACTTGCGGCACCATTCGCTCAGCCTTTCATACCTACAGCGAGAAGACAGCCGGCCATCATGGCCTTGCAACGCGACTAACCATATTTCAGCCACAGACGTCTGTAAAAATATGTTCGTTTATCAGATTTGTTAAAATCAAAGTTCAGAAGTAAGCGAGGTCTTAGATCATGAAGAGAACGGCACAGGATTCCATCACGGGTCGAGCTGATTCGTGTCGGCTGCGAGGCACGCGGGCAGGGTGGCGTTGCGGGCGATAGCCGCTGAGCGTGACCGTCTTCTTCAATTGTTTGGCCTTTTACACTGAATTGTTATAAAAGTAGGCCATTCGTTGGCATAAAGAAGGCTTATGTGAGTTCTTCTGGACGTCTGGCTCGTACAACCACCCGTCTAACCTCTCATCCGAGCCCAATCGCGTCGACAAACTCAGCTCTCGATGGTGCCGATTGTCTCACCGAATCTTGCCTTCCGGGGCGTTCTCAAAAACGAATATTCTTTTATTTATATGCTTGCAGCAGCTAACGTACGTGGCCCGACGTATTCTCATGCCGATTTGCAGGGTTGCTTCGTGCAACGAGCGGCGCACCGAATAGCTGGGTGTTGCTACAACCGTTTGCCAGATTTTGTCCGTCCCCCTCTATCCTTTCCTCCCTCTCTGCAGCGGAAGTATTTAAACAGTACGGCGTCTATCCGTGCAATCTTTCTCATTTCCCCCGGAACTGCGTGAAGATCGCTGCCTGTCTAGTGGGGTCAGCGTATAATTTGGCGGTTACAGCATATATAATGCGCAAACTCGCGCAGGGTTGCCCGCAGGTCTCATCGATGGCAATCCCTGGCACAATTCGAGAGGCACGCTGTCCTCTTTCGATCAGCATTGAGCCCCCTTCTCCTCACTCTAGTGCCACAGTTTCTCCCCGTTGTGGATATGGCGCAGCTGCAGACCAATCTTCTACGCTCAAGAGGCATAACGGGGATACAAACTTCAGCAGCGGCTCGGATGCCGATGTTGATGCAAGTGTATTGTGCCCCCACTACGACGAACACCACAAGGGGATGCATTACAAGCAGTACCTGAAGCAGAAAGCAGCTGAGGCAAATATCGTTAAACAGACGTCTCGCCCTCCCCTGTGGAGAGTCCCTATTGTTAGGCAACCCCTCCCCGTAAGTATAGAAGAATTCAATTCAGCAGAACCCCAGTATGCTCGGTTTGTTAAGGCTCTGTGGTCTCACGCTAGAGCCACAGTCGAGGACAAGGAAGCAGCGCAGGACTTTGCACAGTCCCCAATGGGCCAGGATACGGTTCCCCAACGCTGCCCAGAACTTGACGAAGCGGGGTGGAGGCGGAGGGAACTCGTGCAGCACTCTTGGGAGGACCGGCCGGGAGCTGTGGGCAGACCGCTGAGTCCCACAATTATTCGACAGGGGCCTTCTTGGCTCGTAGATGCTGAGGGTTATGAAGGACCCTTTGGCTCACCGGGTGACCTCCGGTCAAAGGGCATGGCCTATAATAGCAGGTTCCAGCTCCCTACTCTCTCTTCGCTCATGAAGGCTAAGCATGCGGTGTTTGTCAAAGCAAAAGACCCTAGAGAAGCTCGAATAGCCTCTGAACGACAGAGGCCATCAAAGCGGCGGGGAAGGCAACCGCAGCGCTTGGGCGGCGGGCGCTGCCGGTCCTCCCCTCCCCAGGTAAAGACCCCGACCGACTTCTCGGAGAGTCTGCCGCAGCAGCAGCAGCCACAGCAGCTGCTACCCGCAGCTCTGTCGCCTTCACACTTAAAACCCCCTGATTCCCCGTTATCTCCGAATGCCAGTGTGGGATCGGGACTAAATGGGTCCCCCAGGGGAAGTTTGCCTCGCAGCCCCAAAACATCCGCGCCACCGTCCCCCGCTGGCTCCCCCAAGAACAAAACAGTGGAAATCAGAAGCCCCAGGAGCCCAGTCAACGAACAACAGAAAGGTCAAAGTGCTGGAGAAAGTTGGACGGTGCAGATTAGAGGAAAGGGAAAGTACCAATATCCCGAGAGCTACATTCGGTGGAAGAGGGAAAGGAGGCGCATGAGGGAAAGACTCAAAAGACTGAGAGCCGGCGAGATATTTACAAGTGACAGGCCAAAGGAGAGCTGCACCGACTGTGAAAGCCCCAGTCTGTGTTGGGACCCGCAACCTCTAACGGAGCACCTGCACGCTGTCCGCAGCTTTGGCTCTGCCCCAGAAGACGATGCCTCCTCAGGTACAGATCTTTCCTCCTCTTCTCAGAGAAGCAGCAGCATCAGCACTAGCAACAGCGACAGCAGCAGCAGAAGTTGCAGCCCCTACCGTAAAGCCAACGGCCCCCAAAAGTATTCTCTACGCACTCCTGCATGCGGGAATTCCTTTGCCCCTTCCCCGTTTACGGTTGCCGACTCACCCTTCGTACCCCCAAGCGCACTGTATCCCTTTGCTGGAGCGGCCACAGGAGTTACTTTCGGCGGCTGCGTGTATGCACCTTCTGGACTGCCATACACGCCCGTCCTTCCGGGGGTTGCATTGCCTCTGCAAAGGAGCTCATGTCCAGGGAAAAATCTTTGTTTGGGGAATAGCATGCAACAGGTGCTCGTGCCCAGGCCCAATACGGCAGGGAGTACGCTCACCTATGCGCCTACTAGCTTTGTGCCTTCTCTTCAACAGCAACCGACTTTGTTGGGGCAACAGCAGGTCCCAAGGAGCTATGTAGCAGTACAGCTGCCAAGGACAGGAGCGACGCATCAGGCAATCGTTGTGCAACCCCCTCACTATGCCACCTTCGACCAGCCACAGCAGCCGCAGAAGCAGCAGCAGCCGTTGCAATACGAAGTGCTGGAGGAAGCACAAAAGCCGGAGCAACAAAAGGGGAGCACAAAAGTAGAGAACAATCGGGAAAAGGAGCACCTCCACTCAAAACCTTGGGATGGAGCTGCCAATTCACAAGCACCGCGGGAGGAACGGGGCCAAAAGGATGCGCGCTTCTCGCAGTCGAAACAACGGAATTCCAGCGGCAATCCCCATGTGAGGTACGCCAGCGCACCGCCACCGGCAGGGCGCCACACAGGGAAGGCGGCTCGCGAGGAGTTCCTTCCGTCATCGGGCTCTACCCCGCCAGATACTCTCAGCCCAGTTGCCTCTCCGGTGAATGGAGGCGGGCGTGAGCTGACGCAACAGGCGCTGCCGCAAGCAGTGCTACAGCAACCCATAGTTATTGGGCCCTCACATCAAGTCTTTGGGAGCCCTCAGTTGTTTGCAGCGGATCCCAGGCTATTCCAGAGTGCCCCTCAGTTAGTGCATCTACCGCATAACGCATTGCAGGGGACGCCGCAGGCGGTTCAAGGGGTACCCGTGGCTGCAATACCACATGGGCAGCCTCTGGTGGTTTCAGCCGGGACTCAACTGGTATCGAAGACACCACAGCAAATACACCCTGGAGGTCATTGGGTTTTCTCTGAAGCTGAGCGATTGCCGCGGCAGCAGCCTGCGGCTAATGCCTCTGCCAGTCACAGAAGTGCCTCTTGCGGCCCAGCAGGGTCTTCTTTGGTTGTGGCGCCGCTTCCTCTTTTGCCTCAGCAGCAAACTCCAATTGTGGTCAGAAATTTACGGCATCAGCCTCTATTGGTGCAGCAACCGCAGCAACAAGCCACCTTCATACATCAGCAGCATCAGCCTCTCTTGATACAAAAGCAGTGGCAGCCTCTTGTGGTACAGCGGCAGCAACAGCAGCCTCTCCTGATAAACCAGCAGCAGCAGCAGCTCGTGGTGCAACAGCAGCCTCTAGTGATACAACATATGCAGCCTGTTACAGTGCAGCAGAAGCAGCAGCTGCCACAGCAGAGCGCGGGCCGTTTAGTACAGCAGCAGCCAAATGCCACAATAGTCATTCAGCAAGGACAGCCCGCCTTTATGGCACAGCATCGCCCAGCCACTGTAGTCCAGCAGCCAACGATTAACACGCCGAACGAGCAGAAGCCTGCCGCTCCATCAAAGCCTAAAGAAAAACCAAAGACTCAGTGGCTGTGGAGCTGCAACATCGACTGCGGGGCCAGGTGTGGAGGCAGCCCCGCAGGTAACCGAGGGCAACAGCAGGAGCAGCAGAAGGCGCAGCCCAAGGGAGAACACCAACCGGCGCAGCGCCTGCAACGGACCCAAGAGGCGCAGCGAACTTCTCCCAAGGGTGCTTTTGCGGAGGTACCGGTACCCTCAAGGCTTGCACCAACAGCTGCAGCAGTTCCTGTCGCTGAATCAAAAGGTGCAACAGCGCAGCAAGCTCGCCACCATTCTCAGCAGCCCTGTGGAAGCAGCGGCACTAGTGAAGCAACGCAAGGGTCCCCACAGACATCCAAACACCTCCAGCCACCACGGCAGAAGTTGGAACCCGTCGCCCCTAGACAGCAGCAACCGATGCAACCACAGCAAAAGTTGCTCACGCCAACGGCGCCCTCCCCGAGCAGCCCGATCACACTTGCGCCTGCTGCTCCACCTACCCAGCACATATTCTCACCAAGCGCACCAGCACTTTGCACGCAAGCTCAGCAGCTACAGCAGCAGCCACCACAAGCATACAGGCGGTCACCTTGCTGCCAGCCAAACAGGGGGGGAGATACAGCTCAGCATGAGCCGCCTTTCAAGTATTTGCCCTTTACGTTTATATCACCGAAGCGAAATATCGCCTGCGGAGTGGGGAAGAGAGTAAGCTGGAAAGAGCCACAAGCTGCTGCTGCACAGATGCAGCAGTCGCAGCAGCAGCAGCAGCGCCACTCCTGCAATACAACTGGAGGCGAACTTTTTGCAAGCGCTTCTTGCAACATATAAACTGCGTTGTTCACTTCAGCGCATTGAAATTCTTTATTTTGGTGCTGCTGCTGGTTCAGGAAGCTGCTACGGCGTTTTTAGCCACAGCAGCGCATCCGGCAGCAAATTGATTTTTTTCACAAAGCGAACTTAAATTAAACGGCAGCATTTGCAGCATGTGGTGCATTTCGCTGAACTTGTCTCTCAGCAATTGCTTCCGAGAGACACAAACAAAGAAACATACGATAATGCCCTATTGGAACACAATATGGGCGTGCGTCCGGTTTTTCCGTTGGCTTCCTCAGGATGGAGAACGCAGCGCTGCTTTCCACACTAAGCGCAGTCTATAGACGAATGTAGAGCTTTCGTTGCTATTCGTGCATATTCTGTTGCATGGGAGGGGGGCAGCAAACGAGTACGGTTTAGCTTAGTCGTAGCTCAGGCGTTGGGGGATATATATTACTTCTACTGTGCGTTTTGTCATGAGGCATTGCATATGTAACTCACTACAGAATGAGCAGAATGTGCAGTCGAGTTTCATGGATTTCACTTGTACTAATGAGCGCTGCCTTGACTCCAATCACTTTTCGGGAAGTTCAAGTAAAAAGGATAAGCACTAGGAACAGACCAAATCAAGCGCCAACACATGAGGCGTACGTTTAGAACAGGACAGGCGCAAACAAAAAAAAGATATATTAGAATGGTCGCTCTGTCACTCTTCCCCTGCACATCACGCAAGAGCCCCATGACTGGCCTTCCACCAGCAGATCACCTGAGAGCACCCAACCATAAGACGCATGTTCAGGGAAGGCACCTCTACAAAACAAGAGATAAAAACTAGGTGCACCACAATTTGCAATGAAAAGCAGACAACGGGCGGAGGGAGATAGAGGAAAACGAAGAAATATCAAAGTTACCTGTAGTCCTTGTTGCATTTCTTTCTTGTTTTCAAGAAAGAAAAGCAACAAGGACTACAGGTAACAAGATACTTTAATTGAAGAACTGACATACCACTCAGGCAATACGCCACAATTGAAAATGCACTATACTATTTGCGAACAGGGTATTATGCTATCACAGTGATAGAGCGCTAGTTAGTCTACGCATGCACAGCCGAGTTGATATACTTGTACTTCTAACACATCATGCTTGTACTTAACAAGCTTGAAAATGGTATCTCACTTAGGGGATTCCAAACTCCGCATCGTCCGCAGAGTATTTTATGCTTCAGCAGGTCTTCAAGCTCTCGCTGTGTCTCTTTATTTTTTTCATGTGTCTCTGCCACATGGAGGGAGAGAAGACGTAACTGTTGCGAGTAGTTTTCCTCTGCAAGGCGGGCGCTGGCTGCTGTCTCCGTTGCAGCAGCAACAGCAGCAGCAGCTGCTGCTGATGCTTCTTTCTTCGAGCGGCGCAACTCGTGACGCAAAGCAGCACGCTGATCCTCAAGCGCTTGAATAGCCTGTATTAACACAAGCAGCAAAGAGTGGCTACAGGAGTAAGCCGGACCGTTTTTTGCAGCTATACAAGCCCAGGCATGCACCTATACTCCTGTAGCACGAAGCAGAGACATCTTACAAAAACAAATGCAATATTCCCGTTTGTGCATCGCTATATTTTAATGCCAATCTCGGAAAAGGCCTCGCAATGCACGAATGAACACAGCTGCCTGCTTTCTAAAGCGTGTACTACTGCTGGAATTCACCTTGAAAGCGCTGCTGAGTTGCATCTTTAGAATGCTCAGAGCTGAGGCCTCGGCGTGTATCTTCTGTTGCAGCACTAGCAGCTGCTGCCCGTATACACCATCTCGCTCTTCAGCTGGGAAGTGGAGGCCCCTGAATGACAGCAGCAAGTCAAGCAACACCGCATGCACCTGCCGTCGCAGCCAAAACTCCATTGATGCTTATGCCCCACCTCCAGCAGCAGACGGCAGCAGCAAAGGGCGCGAACAAAAGCGAGGGGCAAGCAGCTGTCCTGCATACATGCACGTCAGAGCTGTTCCAAGTGCTAGTGCGTCTGCCGCATTTGCTTTGGCTGCGCCGGAAGATACCGCTGGACCCTCGGTGGTTGCACCAGCTGAACGGAACAACAGGACAGACAAGGGCAGAAGCCTTCAGCTGCACAAGAGCAGTCAGGTGGAGACGAGGAAAAGCTGCATCAGCAGATCGGGAACGGAAATGACCTGAGCTCAATCCGGACCTGCAGAGCTCGAGCCCTTAGAAGCAGTAAATGGAAAAGACTCTCCAGAAGCACAAGAAGGGGCAGCAGGCACAGGCAGCATTATGGCGCCAGCTTCTAGCTGAGCGGAGCAGCGGCTGCTGCTGCTCCTTGTAGGCGATGTGTCGGTGGTGATGCTTCCCCCTGCGCTGCAAGCTTGGCTTTTGAGCCTTACTAGCTCTGCCTGTAACAGTGCCACTGCCGTCCGTGCTTCCCGGAGTTGCGCAGCTCCCTAAAGACAAAAATACATATGCACAACAGAAAAACGCGCAGGGGAACCCAAGTGCCAACCGGCAAGACAACAAACAGTCCAGCACCAAGGCAGCATCAGTGCCACGCCACAACGTGTCAGCTAGCTAAATCACCAGTGACAAGCAACTGATCTTGTCTCGATATGGAGCGCATTAAAAGCAGTAATTAATAACACTGCAGACGAGTGGGTTTCGCGCTGTTAAATGCCTCACCTTTTTTGCCTCAGCCACCCGCTCTTCCAGGAGACGCACCTCAGCGACCGCCGCAGCGGCCTCCGCTTCTGCTGCCTGAAAGAGAATCACAGACGGACAGGCGTTCCAAAGAATCGAGAGACTGATGCAGGGGCATCAACAGCAGCAAAAGCAGCTGCAAAACACTCGAAGCAATAATTCATTCACAGGAGACCCAGAAGAGGGTCCGAATGCAAATGCGACGATGAGAACTGCTTCTGAGAAGGACTGAAAGGCAACAAGAACGAAGAGAAAGCCGGAAAAGGCAAGCTCGGACTTGTCGTTTGCTTATAACTTGTCGGGCATCTTGCGCCGAAATCTTCTCGCCAGAGCCTAAGAGAGCAGCACGGGCCTGCAAAAGGCACCTGAGACCGCTGATTTGCAGCACAGGCACAAACGCAATGTACACATACATGCAGCCACTAAAGGACGCTGCAGCATGGGACAGGCCAGGTGCAAAAGCATAGAATAGCTTCGCGGAGACGCAGTACAACCGGCATCAAGCCAGTACTTGCGTTTTTTTGTTGTTCAAGCCATATTCACGAATGATACTTAGTATTGCTCAATAAGCGCAAGCAATCAGCTCAATGAAAACCAAGCGTGGACGCACAGACACTCAGGATGTTCCAAAGCGCGCTGGGGACGCTGGCTTACACTGCAGCGACCTCTTCCACAGCCTCTGATCTGAGGGCGGCATACGCGGGGCAGCGCTCCATTTGCAAAAGCAGCTTCGAATGCTGCAGCAAGCGCGATAAGCCTCCGTCTGGACTGCTCACTGCACGCAGCGCCTGCAGCAGCGAGAGCATGCAAGGCCCTGTACTGCGAAAACCACGGACAAGGAACCAACAGCAAAGACAGGATACTCACGCAACTACAGCACTGCCAGCAGCAGTTCGGCATATGGCTACGTCGAATTGCTGCAACGGAAGTGACAACCGCACAGCAGAAGGTTAGTGCAGCAATAGGGGAAGCAGCAACACCGCCTGTGGCTACTCGTACTGCTTCGTTCCCCTGCAACAGTCACAATCCGACTGAATTACCCAGAGAGCAGCAGCAGCTGTCCATCAACAATGTCAGCAGGGCGGCGGACCCGGCCAGAAAGGCAGACAGCCAAACTGCCTGATCACAACACCACGGCTAGGCCAAACAAAATGCATGTGCTACGTCTCCTGGAATGTTTTGCTGGTCTATGTGCAATGCCCTGCTAAATCGGAAACTGCTGGATTCCATGCAGCAGCAACCAGTAGCTGCGCATTTAACTCACGGAATGTTTGCAAAAATGCCATTAGCTTCTCGACAAGAAGGTGCAGCAGCCGTTCTTTCGTTGCTGTTGTTTTTCCGCGCCATCCGGATAACGTGAGGCCTGCTGCTGTTGCTGCGCCGTTACGGCTTCTTAACTGTTGCAGCCATTTGCTGCATTCAGATCGAGGAAGTTCTTGTTCGTCTATCCGCTGCTGCGGAGGCGGCAACGGTAAACAGCTGCGCCACGGGAAGGGTGAATCTAAATATCCGTGCTGGCGTTGCCGTTGCTGTTGCTGCACTGACTGTGTTGTAGGCTGCAATACGGGCAGAGGGGGCAGCCCTAGGTCCTCCTGCAGCTGCTCTTGCAAGCGTGCATCTTGAGGCTTCTGCTGAAGCTTCTCAGGCGCAGTTAGCACTTCTTGTTGCTGCTGCTCTTGAAGATCTTCCAATGCAGCTGTAAGCTCAGCAAAATGCTCTTTAGACAGAGCCCGGCTGTCTGCAGAAACGTAGTCGTCTCTCCTGTTTCTGTCGCTTCTGTACTTCGTCTCCATGAAGACAGATGCAGCACTAGAAATGGCAGCCAGAGCTGATGCGTCTCGCTGCAAATCCCCCAGTAAGGCCCTGCGCACCAGTAAAAAAGAATTTCGCCACAAAAAGTCGCGTGCTCGTTCCTCGGTACAGGGCACCGAAAGCACACAGTCCTGATGCTAGCAAAAACCAGAAGTGAAGGTGAAAAAAGCAGCAATGGATGCATCGCAGGTAGTCTCCCCCCTGAGCTGCAAGCCTGGTTACCCCAGAGCTCAGCCGCTAGATTCTAAGCCCTAAACCCCACACCGTGAAATTCTTGCCCGAAAGGATCCGCACTGCTGCCGTTGTCGCCAGCTTGCATTGCATCCAGCTGCTGTCGCTTCTGCCGTTGCTGCTGCTGTGGCCCGCTAAGAGCGTCGTGCTGCAGCGAGACAGCCAGGAGGGTCAGGGAAACAAACCGACTAAAAGCCGAACTCAGCTTTTCAGTTTCCTTCTGAGTAAACACATACAATGTTCAAACAGCCGACAGCTCCAACGCGAAGCTGCAGCAGCCAACTCTTTCCAAAGAGCAAAAGGTATGACTTGCTAGAGCACCAGCAAGCCAGAGCAGCTGCCAGGTAGAAAAGCAAATGTTGTGTGCACCCCAAAAGCCTGTTAAGTGTGCAGCACCAAAGTGAAGCAAGAAAAGGAGTAGAAGGCAGGGGAGAGGATCACGCCACGGACTTGCAGGTCCCCTGTAAAAAGCTCGAAGCCGTTGCGAGTCCACGGTGCCTCAAGTTCAGTAGCACCAGCTGCAGCAGCTGCGCTCTCTAGTAGCGACGACACCGTAGCAATGGACGCCACAGAGTCCATGGCGGCCCGGCGAGCCTGCGTACCCCAAAGCAGATAGGTGCATAGCCTGTAGCAGCCGCAGCAGTTGGCTGCAGCGAGCAATCATTCACAAGAGTCACGCACTACCGCACTTGCAGCCACTCCCTGAACAGCTGGCAGATAGAGCACCTGATACCAGCAGCAGCACCAATCAAATGACGCCAGGACGTAGGAACAGCAGGGGGAGCAGCAGGAGCTTGCAGGTGCAGAATCACACAGGAGACCGAATGCAAATACAGATAAGTATCTAACCTGCCGCGTTGCGATCCGTATACGCCAGGCGAGACCAAGAGACAGAGGCAGGCGGTTGGCGGGTACTGCTGCATCTGAGGGGTCCAAGTCATCCTCCGAGAGGCCCTCGCTGCCTTCTGCCCCTGCCGCCGCTGACACTTCCAGGCCTGCTGCCCAACACTGCAGCACGTGCTGTAGGTCCCCCAGAGCAGCAACAATAAGCCGTAGCAGCTCTTCTTGTGCTGCTACTGCGGCGGCTGCAGCAGTAGCATACCCACCAGAGGGCAAGTCCAGGCAGCGCAGCAGAGGTAGCCGCGTGTAATCACAGCCAATAAGGGTGCTATAGTAGGCAACTGCTTGCTGGTGGATTTCTTGCTGTTGCTGCTCCCG
This sequence comes from Eimeria praecox, assembly GCA_963920595.1. Classification (NCBI taxonomy): domain Eukaryota; phylum Apicomplexa; class Conoidasida; order Eucoccidiorida; family Eimeriidae; genus Eimeria; species Eimeria praecox. The sequence goes on from OY986954.1 coordinate 693,648, forward strand.
AAGCAGAAGTTGCTGCCGGTCGTTCATGGCCCTAAAAGAGCAGAAGGAGGCAATAGGCGCATATGAGGCAACTTCAGCGGTAGCAGTACGAACGTACATCAGCAGCGGAGTCAAAATAGCAATAATGACAGAGTCAGCAGGAGTGGGAGCCTCCAATTGAAGACAGCAGCAACAGCAAAGGCGGCAAGCTCCTGCCAAGCATAGCGTCGTTCCTGGCTGCGACTGGGGACGCCGGGTACGTCGCAACGCTGCTGTTGCGGTTTCTCCGGACGTACTGTTGTAGCAGCAGTTGTTTCTGACTACGAGCATGCTCCAGTTGTTGTTGCTGCTGCTTCATCTTCTCTTCTTGCTGTTGGTGCAGGTGCTCATAGTGCTTTTGTCGCTCTGCGTAGTCTGCATTCTGCTGCTGTTGCTGCTGCTGCGCTTCTTCGTGCTGCTGCTGCAACAAGCGAATCGTGGCCTCGAGTTGCTGCTGCTGCTGCTGCTGCTGCTGCCTTTCCTCAAACGCCTCCAAGTGCAGCCGCTCGTTCTCCTCTATCTTGAGCTGAAGCTCCTCCCGCAACACCTGAGCCCCAAAGTAGCACCGCACAGCAGCAAAACGTGCCCCCAACCCTCGCAGCCCCACTTTCCTGCCTCCTGCCTCCGGACATTTTCCTCAGCTTCCTTTGTTGTGTTCCCCCCTCTTGGTGGCACCAAGCTAGGAATAGCTACTCCTGCAGCACTGTGGCAGCATATGCACCACCTGTGGCTCAGGTGCAGGCACGTAACTGATTTTCCAGCAGCACAGCAGCAACTGGAAAGACGCCCATACCTCTACTTGCTGCTGCAGTGACTTCAATTCCGCATCTTTAGCTGCTGCGCTGCCGCCCCCGAGTAGGGATAACCCCCAACTACTTCCTGGGCCACCTCCAGCCGTAGAATTTGCGGCTCCCGTCTTTAGCAGCAGCAAATGCTGTTGCTGTAGTTGCTGCTGCTGCTGTTGCAGCTGCTGTTGCTGCCTCTTTATTTCCCGCTGTGCGGTATCCAAGTCATCCAGCAGCTGGCGTTGCCTGAATTCCCCCAGGGCCACTTGCTGCTGCAGCTGGCTCACAAGCCCCTGCGGTTCCTCTTGATGCTGCTGCTGCTGCTCCTGCTGTTTCTGCTGTTTCTGTGCTTGCTGCTCCTGTCCCAGTTGTTGCTGCTGCTGCTGCAGGTGCTGTTGCTGCTCCTGCTGTTGCTGCTGCTGTTTCTGCTGCTGTCGGAGGGCCTCCTTTAGCAGCGCGTTCTGCTTCTTCAACTGCCGGTACTTCTGACTCAGGCGCTCCACTGCCTCCCAATCATGAACTGCTCCCAGCTGAGATGGTTCTGCTGCTGCGGCTTCTGGTGCTCCAGCTGCTGTATCTGTTGCTCTTGGCCTTTCGGCATCTGCTGGCGCCGCTGCCGGTGCAGTAGCCTGTGTTGCTGATGAAGCAGTGGAAGCAGGGTTGATTGCCTCCATGGGAGGGTATGCTGTACTTGCTGAAAATTCCGTTGCTTGCTGATCGGTAGCAGGCGCCGCAGAAAGAGATGCATGTACTGGAGCAGCGTTTAGCGTCCTCTCGATCAAATCGGTAGCTGCCGGGGTCCCTGACGGATCGCCTGCAAAAGGCACAACAAATATTGCTTCACTAGCTTCTCCAATGCCAATAGTCCCTGCCAATGCAGCACTTGTTGCTGCAGCTGTTGATGCCGTGGAAAGTGCTCAGCCGGTAGCAAAACAGCAGCCGCAGCTGCAGCAACCGCAGCAGCAGCAACCGCAGCAGCAGGAGCACTTATAGCCGAGACTGCACTCATGGCGTAGAGCCTGGTCCTGTTCGAGGTAACGTGAACACACTGGCCCGATCCTGAAATATACATTTTAAAGTTTAATGATTATTCTGGCTGCAAACAGGAGGTGCGCTGTTGTCCATGTCGTGAGGTCTCCGCATGCGTGCGCGGATGCCCAGCCTCTGCAGCAAACGAACTACCTGGAGACAGACCTTTTGGAGGGCACCCAGGTACAGCAGGAATGCTCTTGTCATTAGGAGTGGCGTCAGAGGCACGAAAAGCAAGTGGAGCAGGGTTCCCATCCCCGGGAGCTGCTGCATTGCCCACAGAATCTTGAGGACCTGAAACAGAAGAGCCACTTTCCGATGCACCAAGCCACTCGCTGTGAAGTCCAGGTGTACCCGCTGTTCGGGGAGCACGATGCACAGAGGCACGTGAAGCGGTCCCTTGCAACTCACCAGGCCCCTCTGCTGCTGCTGCTGTACGAGCAGTTGTAGAGGCCCCTGGAGCAGGCATTTGTGTGGATTCCACTGCAGATGCCAACGCTGCTGATGATGAATGAGATCTAGCACCTTCAGAAACCTCATGGGAAGTCTTTCTGGAGGCAGAGCCTATGGCCACAGGCGCTGGAGCAGCAGCAACAACAGTAGGGGCATCAGCAGCTTCAGCAGCATAGCCACCACGATCAGCACCCAAAGCAGCAGCAGTGCCAGAGAGATTCGGAAGCATATGTGCGTCTAAGGGTGTCTGGGGGCTGCTGCCTCTGCTGCTGCTGCTGCCCTTGCTAATGGTCCTGTCGCAGCTGGTGCTGGTATGCTGCACAAGCTCAGCAAAGGAACCTGGGCCGCCCCGTTGCAACGAGTTCTCCTCCGTTAAACGCCGATGTAATCCACCAGCAATATCCAAGCCTTCATGAGTTTGAAGCTGCTGCTGGTCCTGCTGCTGATGCGGCCTTTGTTGCTGGGGTTGATGTCTGCCTTCCGCTGATGCCCACTCTCCGAAAGGGTCAGTAGCCTCCAACGCAGTGGCAGGCGCTGTTGGTGTTTTTGCTTCTGCTTCTAATGTGGGAAGATTTGTAACGCATGAATAATCGGCTGAAGCTCGAAAGGGACCGAAAAGGGCGCCCTCATCTCCAGGGAACGGTGCCGCAACGGCATGATGCTGTTGCTGAGGCTTCTGTTGTTGCTTCTCCTGCTGCTCCGCATCCCAGGTGGCTTCTGACTTTGTAAATACATCGGAAAGTTCATCTAGGTTGGAAGCCATACTGTGTGTAGTTGCCCGTGCTGCATGTGCCCCTGACTCGGTTGCCAGCGCCTCAATTGTTTTAGTTCCTCACCCTCTCAATGCCTTTGCCGCTAGTGAAGTGTTCCCTCTTATTCATATGGGAGCATTGAGTTAAGGAAAATGCATAGAGGAAGTAGTATCTGCAGAAAACGCCGGCCGACCGCAGACAGCCGGGCGCTCCTCCGCTCAATGCAGGCTGGACGTCCAAAAGCCGCCAGCTCTGTCGGACCGTCTTTCCCCGGTATCTGAAAAATCTTGAACATTCCATAGAAGTTAATTGTGGAAATAACTTCAATACTCGAATTCCCAGCTGCTGCGCAGCCCACAGTGCCTCGGCAAGTCGGCTGCGGCCTGAGGCGGTGTGGAGTCGGTCGTCTAAATCGAGGGTGATTATTCAGAAGACAAACAGTTTAACCCTTTTAGCTCTAAAACACTAGACCTCTATTTTAAGATGGGAGCCCAGGAGTTTCTTTCAATAAGATAAAAAACCAATGACCATCCCTGCAGCTTTTACTGCTGTTCGCCGCCCACAGATCTATAGCCTCCCAGTAGCAAGCAGCATCTGCGTGCTCATACTGCTTAGTTCAACCTAATAGAACTGCAGTTTCCCTTATCTCCTTTCTACACGGTCCCCCACGACAAGTATAGCCCTAAGTGTACCACAATGACCAGGTGCCCCCCTCCAAAGTGGGAAAGAAGTTATGCCGCACTATGCATAAGCTTAATGGCGAAGTGAGATCTTAGTACCGCTGCTTGCCCACAGTGCTGCGAGCTTACCAAATGTGCAGATGCACATCGGACCCTAAGCTGCTGAGTGATTCATGGTGGGCCACCCCACCCCTCACACTATGCTTGCCAGTTGCAGGTGTTCTATATAGTTCACGTGCCTCGCACGTTTCAAGGCCAATACGAGCTAATACAGCATCCAGGCAATGACTCCATAAAAGCTTTTAGGGCGGAAGAAGCAAAATGGCCACACAAGCGCAAAGAGAAACAACCTGAAAGACGGGCTGTCAATGTAAATGAAAACTCGGACAAAAGTACAATAACAGTTGCACATTCAAGCCGAATCGTTTTTGCCTGCCTTAACCACTCCTTTTCGGGAAATATCCCACCACCCTCTCCGTTGCCTTTGAGGCAATGGGCTCACATTAATTTATCTGTAACACTGCGAAAAATCAGCACCGTACAATGATATATTCGCAGGATGTCACAGAGCTAGCTTGGGTGGTAAAGAGGTCGGAAGGAGGCATAAATAGCTGCAGTTCCCCATTCAGCCCTCTCCCTTGACACAGGCAAAGGGAGAATGCGCGCTGAACTACTACAGATAGAACCTTTCTTAAATGGGTTTAGGCTTGCATTTTCGGATGTACGAGGAGGATAAGAACACTCTGAACATGGTACTGCAATGAGAGTACGAAGCGTTCAAATCATGCCAGAAAAAAGAAGCCTTCGCGGATCCGCGACAAGGAAGCGGTGGAAAGCGTTAGGATGGAGAGAAGCCGCCAAGGTAGGAAACGTAAGAAACTTGCCTGACCGAAATCGGCCAGTGGTCGCGGGGCTAGGTGGCCACTGATCCACCATACAGCAGGAGCAAAACGCTTGCCGTTTAGCCCTGTGTTTGGGTCTTCCTCTGTTGCTGCCTTCTCTGCTCGCGCAGTCTCATCAGATCCAATAACTGAGAATTAACGTCTTTGTAAGCGGAGGGCTCGGCCTCCTCTGTACTAGGCTTATGCGACTGTAGCTGATGGCCTTCGGTAGTTTTGTCTACCCCATTTGTGGTAGATGCAGCAACAACCGCTGCCGATGCTGCTGCTCCAACGGGAGACGATGCATTTGCAACGGAAGCTTCACTAGGGGCAGCACCAGAACGAACGGCAGCATCTGCAGGGCCAGCGGGGGCCAAGGTTGGTTGTAAAGGAGCGCCTTTGGAGTCTTCCGATGGCTTTTGTGTTGGGGTTTTCTTCAATTCTGCCATTTGCTGGCGCTCAACAAATTCAAAAACTGCGAACAGAGGGGTCACATACAATGATTACCAAAAGCCAAGCCCTTAACCCAAGCCATAATCACAGCCCAACCACTTAGCACTTAGTGAACCTAGTAAATGCCACGGCGCCCAATGGAAAAACCTTGCGTTGCACACAGCTACCTTCATATGCCTTCATATGGGTTCGGTGTGGGTGAGAGGCAGTCTGTCCTACAAAAGAGCCCCTAATAAAATTGAGCTGCACAGTTTGCTACGTAGCTGCATTGCAGGTGTATGTGGAGTGTGCGTACACTCGGACTGTACTGCAACCGCGTCGCTCAGGACTCGCGTGCTCCAAGACTTCAAACAACGGCCAGTGAGTGGATCAATGGCGCACACATGGGGCAGAGAAGTTACCTGAATATGGAACGCATGACCTATCAAGGAAGTAAGCAAGTAAAGAATAGTCAAAAGGATCAAACATAATATAAATAATGCAAAACAACGAGAAGCGATGCACAGTCAAAGCACTTACGCGGTACATATCACAGAAAATTTGGCCTTCTTCGCATTGATCTGTCCTTTGCCAGAAAATGAAGAAGTCTTTGATAAGATCCTGTGCAGAAGTGCATGCAGCCGAGGCACAGCAAAACAAACGACATGTCAAAGAACATTGTCATCCTAGCCGTATGCAACAACTGAACAGCTATAGCAGGCTTCTGCATCTGCTTTTGCACGAGTTTAATGGTGGTAGCATCTTGCTGGATGAGAATAATGGTGGCAGTAGAGGGCCCCAAGATGAGTCTCTTGTAAAGGCGCCCGGCGTGGATCACCTGAACAACCTCCGCCTTCCAAACATCTCTGTTAAGTCTGAGAGATTCAAATGCATCCACTTGCTGAATGTTCACCAGAAGCCACTTGTTCTGCGCTCGGCCCAACTCTCTCGCCTGCCTCACACGACAGCGCACGCCAATACTGGAACAGCTCCTTTTTTTAGGTAGGCTGAGCATGTCAGGTTTCATCACAAATGAACCTAAATTATGCACGCAAACGATCTATCAAACTTCTCGAGAATGAAACTACCCACCGCATTCAAAAGAAGACAGAAGCAGCAATGTCACTACCACACTTGCAGGGCGATATGCCGCACGCAACGTACTTGCACATATTAAACAATGCATATATGTATATATATATATATATATATATAGAGAGAGAGAGAGAGAGAGAGAGACAGACAGACAGACAGACAGTTAGATAGTTAGATAGTTAGACAGTTAGACAGTTAGACAGTTAGATAGTTAGACAGTCAAATGTTAGATAGATAGGTAGAAAGATAGATAGGTAGATAGTTAGTTGGATAGTTAGATAGTTAGATAGTTAGACAGTTAGATTTTTAGATAGTTAGATAGTTAGATTGTTAGACAGTTAGATAGTTAGACAGTTAGATAGCTACATAGTTAGTTAGATAGATAGTTAGATAGTTAGATAGTTAGATAGTTAGACAGACAGATAGATAGATAGATAGATAGACAGGTAGGTAGATAGGTAGATAGGCAGGTAGGTAGATAGATAGATAGATAGACAGATAGATAGATAGACAGATAGATAGATAGATAGACAGATAGATAGATATATTCGATTCGATTCGCTTATATCAGATTAGATTATATAGATAATGTATATATATACGCAGCATACGCGCACACGCGAGTTGATCCTCATACACAGTAAAAAACTGGCACAGGCATATAGCCCTATTCATGTGTAATATTTACGGATCTAGATACCCGTTCATGTGCACCTTACACGCGCAAACGAATCTTGGCAAGACAATCCCCCCGGTAGTTCGAATAGCTCTCGGAATGCCACCGTCCCAGCAGACGAATTCACGGCAAGAGCAGTAACGTTCCGCTGTGGAACTGAGTACAACGGCAAAAGTAGCGCATGCTGCTGGTTCATGCATCACGGTACACGAATCTCACTTTAGCCTCCACTTCGCAGCGTTGTCGTTGCCAAGGGGTACACTCAGTTTAGGGTCAGCACAACGCCTATATCACGCCACGAAGCACCTCACACCGACGCTTCTGAGCAAAGCACAATATGTGCCCCGCGGAAGTACCACATCCCCTCAAGCACCGCATATATACATATATATATATATATATATATATATATATATATATATATATAGGCCTAGACGTAGAAAGAGAACGACAGTAAAGAGCTTACAGCCTGCAGAGCTTGCGGCCACCTGGGCCGAGTGAAACGAGGGGCCTGCGGCAATAAACCAAATGTTCACAAACAGGAACGTAATTAAATCAAGCCTTTCCGCAGTAGTGTCACGGGGCAGAACGCAACTGTACTGGCGCCGCACAGTATTTGCACTGCACGCACAGCATTCGTCGGTATACGCACAAGCAGAACAACCACATGACCTGGACGAATATAAGCAAATTCCAGCTCGGACTCATACGTAATAAGTTATATATACATACATATATATAGCATCGTGCAGGATACAGGGGATCTCACTGAGCAGTGTCTGCGAGTACTCTGGATCCGGCGCCCTTAGGCCGTCTCCATTGACCGATGATGCGGAAATCTGGTCATTTACCGCCACGCTATCCATGTAGAGAGACGCCGCCGCATTAATATCACCCCTTGCTTGCTGAGAAGAACACCCACAACAGGTACAGGCGTGGCAAGGCCCCGGTATAAGGCTAGCAAGCCACCAATGCACAAAGAAGCACAAGGGACTTTCACGCTGTACGAAGGAGTCGTCGGGATGGGCGAGACTATCTCATAAACAATGTAAAGCGTGCTCGCGATTACCTCTAGGAAGCGTCTTGCCGTGGCAGCATCGGGTATACCTGGCCACAGGAGAGGCAGTGAGATTAGATCGGGCATAATTGAACACAAGAGGTGAAGCGCAACGGAAGGTTGAATCGAAAGCAACTGATTCAGAAAACGGTCACTACGGCTTCACTCTGCTTGCAGGCCAGCAAAGAAACCAGCTTTCAGTCAAAACAACAACGCAGTGCTGGCCTCAACAGAAGTCACTCATGATTTCTCCCTTGTGTCCTTATACGCTCAGCACCACATAAAGAAGCTAAAGCAATTATGCCTGTTCCCAGGGGACAAAAAGAGCACAATGCAGCCACCGACACTCCCCGACACTCACAAGGACTCTATATTAGTCGGTCTCACGCGTGGCTGAGCATATTGCCGCCGCTCCCGACAGACTGAAATTAGCCAGAGGCAACGGGAATCAACAAACTGACCGGCGAAATCCATTAACACTGGAATTGCCTCTGATGGGTCCATCGTTGCTGTCTTCTGGCGGCTGTTGAAGTTGGTATTGCTACCAGTGGGCAGCCGCGTTCAAGCGCGGCACCGAGCAGCGGATGCCTTAGCGTCTGGGGGCAGAAATGCCATTAAGCATGCTCAACGGACTATGAAAAAAACATCAAGATCAACGGCTGCTGTTGCAGCTACAGCGCTGCAGCTTACACCTGTTCATGCCGTGGGGCCCCCCAGATACCTGCACGCAGAGCTACTGCTCACTGCATACTCCTTCACCTCGCGCCATCACCGCTGTCCACAATATGCTGCCAAGTGCCTCCTACACACATTTTATCGCATTGCGTTACGTCTACTTGCCTGGGGATTACATTTTTCCGGCATTCAAAGCTGAAGTGCCTGCAAGACACAGCAACAATGTTGTGTCCTGCAGCGTTTGTGCTGGTGCTCGGCATCTATGCCTGCTCACACGCTGGCTACTGAGGGCCACGTAAGTGCTTATTGGACTATTATTGGTCTACACTGCAGTCTACAGCATTATCGTTTGCAAGAAAGCGAAGACTGGTGGAGCGCGCCCGCATGGCGGCTTGCTCTAGCATCCATTGCGTGATGCTGTTAGTCCCATCGCTACTTGGTCGCAGGCTGAGTACGGGGAAGCACATAAGCATGTACAGACAGTCGAAACTACAGTCTAGAAGGCTATCCCATGCAGCAAAGGGCATTATGCGTGCATGCGGGGGCTGCCGTGCAGCACGGGCCGCAGAAATGTGTACTGCAGCCGGTGGCACGCCAGCCGGCATGTGGGGAGGCCACTATTCTTGGTCAGGTGTGCCTAGAATGCGTGGAGTATGTAGGGGAGGCCAGATGTTTTTTAGGAGTGCTGGACACTATTGCAGCTCGTGAGCGTCCACTCCAGAGATCGAGGACTCAGTTTACATTTGCAACACTCCCTGCAGCAAGGTGCATTGCAGCCTTTCACACGGCTCCCCGTGCCCCCACTAGCCCCAGGCCAGTAGGCCGTTGCCAGTTTGGGGAGTATTCACTGAGGAGTATCTTTGCATGCACGGATAAGCAAGGTCTACTGCTGCAGCAGTGCAGCGGCGAGAGCAAATGCTGATTCTGCCGTTTCTTTTCATAGTCATTTGGGCACTTGAAGTGGCATTTTGCCCTTACACGCGTTGGTATCTGCCTGCCACTAAGTAGAGACAGGAGCACCAGTAACACAAAGAGCAGCACATGTACAGGAAGCCTACACCAATCGGGAGTTCCTGTCGAACTTGTCGCGGCTATACCGGGTGGGGTTGTGGCGGCTTCATTGTTTTCTCCTGTCCTTCTTATTCGGCAAAGTCGGATTGTGTCCAAAGAAGCTAGCTGTGAGTTGAGCCTTGCCTATTTGTACCAGTTGTTCTGCTTGCCGCTCATTTTCTTCTTCAATAAGTCGACAGCGCCGGCACCTTGAAACAAACCTTGGTGTTGCCATGAAAATGTGTTCGATCAGGTGCGTTGTGCTTACAGCGCGTTAGCTGTCTGCTGAGCTTCTTACGAAGTACATCGTAGAACTCTTCCTTCGATTTTGCCCGCTTTTTCTTTTCAACAAGTATTAGCTAAATCTAATCCCTGAAGACGGCGGCCTTCAAAAGACGTTCACAGGGAAGCGCATGGTTTTCTCGGTCGTCCCCTGTGCACTGGGCAGTAATTGCCTCGATCCTTCTTCCTTGGAACACTCCTTCCTCTTACCGTAAAGGCTGCAAATGCTGTTGGGGGTACTGGGGGGACGCTCTCTCAATGCTTCCGGTACATGCTTGAGTAGTATCAATTGCGGGCCCTATGAGCGCCCTCCACTTCAGCCGCCCACGGCTTGCCTAGCATTACGTCCCAGTAAAGTGGTCCAACATAGAATTGCCGTATCACACTATTATGACCCGTTGGAGAATAGACTTTGCATTTTGTGCGCATATTTGTACCCATCCTCGTGTCCTGTCTGCCCTCCGCAAAACGTAGCCGCAGAGGCTCCGACGTGCATAACTGATTGATCAACCACGGAGAAGTCACTGTCCTTGAGCTTTCTTCGGTCAAAATGCGCTCCTCACAGGATGGGATGCGGATATCGAGCTTATTTCCATTCGGTGAGGGGTCCGGGTCCTATCCCCATCCAGGGGTAGATCATGAACAAGCTCGATTTGGGGAGAGGACAGGCTAAGGCTTTGAGGAAAGTGTTAACGCTTTTTCTGTGTACTTTTTTCTTTTTGTCCTTTTTACCAGCTATTGCTACTCGCTAACCCGCCCTGCTGCGAGGAGACCGGGGTCCATTGTTTACACCTCCCCCGACGAACCATGTGCTGTTAGGAACTGTGACGAAAGCCCTCCACCTAAGCTGGTGACCGTCATGAGCTGCAATAGAGTAAAGTATTTGAGAGAAAATTGGCAGAAACTAGTTAATCTGCCCTTTCCCAGCCTCCTGGCCCTCTGGGAAAGGCGACCCACGGAGCTAGAGCTGGTGGAGATACGGACTGGCTTGTCATGGATTAGAGCACCCCTTGGTGCAACTACTGCTGATGGGCAGCCCAACATGCAAGCGCAACCAGTACCGCTTTGCCGCGTGTATTTTCATTGTCACGTTAAATACGTACTTGATCCTTTTAGTGAGGCTGCGAATAAGTAGAGACGAGCACCAGTATCAGGCAAAGCATTCTACAGTTAGGGTATGCACGAAGGGGAACCCGGTTGTGACTGCATGTGGGATTGTCTTGCAGCATATAACGAGGTGCCGGCATGGCTATTCGCGACGGTTCTCAGCTAAGATCGAGGATCCATTGAAAGCCCTCGATGGATGCTCGATCTTAGCTGAGAACCTATGCGAATAGCCATACCGGCAAAAGACTTCAGAAAGTTCCCGAGAAGTGGATGAAGAATTCCCCCAAAGAAGCTGACCTCCCCTCCAGTTTCCAGTCGCCCTGGACACATCAGTCTGAGGGCCTGAAGGTTGTGCGGGAAGGATACGGCCCGTCATTGGCTGCAATGCCTCTTGCCGCAAATGGTGCTGCAAGGCAACCGCGGCCGCACACACAAACTAGCCCCTTTTGCTGCACGCACCAACATTGCAAGCGGTTTTAAGCATTTCATTGAACTGGCACTCAGAACAAAGCCTGCACACAAGTGGAAATTTCCAACACCAGAGAGAACATGCTTCAATGTTGCAAAAGGTTGATCGGCCTCGGTGCTCGGAGGGTGTTGTTAACTGGGAGGTTTCAACCTTAGCACTTTGAATATATGTAGTGCATTTGGCTTTCTTCCTGGCTTGGCATTAGTTCATATTTCGCTCATATTTCTTCGTCGGAGACAACTTCTATAAATACGCCTCTCGCGCGTCCAGGTGGCACGAGCTCATTACGTGGTCCCGGCCTTCTGTTTTGCCAGCCAGTTCTAAAGCCAGTGTTCTCTATTCAATTAGCAGATTAACCTTAGGTTTATATAATATGGGATACGCTTCTTTGTATGAAGCCAGCAACCAGGCAAGTGTGCACATTGCGCTGTGCCACGCTTGCAGAACACCATCTTGCTGACAAATCCCATCACGCTTGTGCAGCCGGAAGCCTGACCCACACAAAAACTGTGCATATATATTCTATATTTAACTAAGACACAATTATCTCTAAATTCCCCACCACCGCGCGAACCTCATCCCAACGAGAGCCTGTGCGCTTCCGAAGGCAAGGTGAGCGTGGACGCTTCGAACCTGCATGCATTGTTGGAAGCTCAGCACCGTCGACTCCAAATTACTTTTGCATTATCCGGGAAGGATTCTTTGGGAAGGGAACTTCTTTTTCTGTTTGAATAACCTTTCTGCATCAGTGTCTCGCGTTTCCGGAGCACAGGGGTCTGTGCGGCACCGGGCGCCTTTTCTCTGTTTGAGTCGGAGAATATTTCTTTGAAATTGGACGCTTAGATGGCAGAAATGAGTGCATCAGACCCTCCTGTGGAAGCTGAGGGCGCGGGAATGCTGACTCAGGCAGACGAAAACGGCGCTGAGAGCCCCCATGGCCCCACCGCCGCTGAAGCACCTACTCGGGTGTCGGCTGTTGCAACTAGTGTTGAGAACGTAGGCGGCAAAGGCAAGGAAGTGCCCAATGCACTGGAGGTGTCAGAGGACACTACTGCGGCGAAAAAAAATCCGGCTAAGCCTGGGGTAAGTACACACAATAAGGTGTTCAAGTTGTATGTCACCCTTGGGCGGGTCCAGTACTAGAATAGGGCTGCTGCAGTACTTTGCTTTCGTGGCATGCGCAGCGAAATTCACCCATGAACATCCTGAAGGACCTATCTAGCAATGACACGTTTGCGGCTCTCAGGTGAGGCATTTGTGTCCCTCATTTCTTCCGTCTCGCCTCAAGCCCAGGCGCCCTAGACACAGTTTAGGCTGGCACATAGGGTTTCTGAGTGGTTCTGATTAGTTTGTTTGCCACGCAGCTAGGATCTGGGGAGTCCTGAGGCTCTGCAGATAGGTATATTGAGCCCAAAGGTGCTAGCGTTAAAAAGTGATCGGCATCGCAAATGTGAAATTTTCCATTTTCACCGCAATGGTGCAAGATATATTGCATAAGTACAACTCAACTACGGCAGCTTTATCCTAGGTACCATGATAGGGGTTGTTAATTCATAATGATCTAGTTTTGGGCATTGGTGAACAAACTGCGTTGTGTATACACACCGGCAGGCATGCGACCAAACTTGACATCATTCTGCTTGTGTTGGGAGTAATCGGGAGCCTCGTCCTCGGTTCGATGCTAGTAAGTGCATACGTGCAACAGCGAGATGCGTACTTTGGTCAAGCCTTTGGGGCTTAGGGCCTTCCGCTTGTGGACTTCAGGCGTTTTTTGGCCCATCCGTATCCTGCTAGCAGCAAACCCTGGACACTAAGTAAGAGAATGCCTTGATTCCTCCATATTTCTAGGGTTGAAATTTTAATGTTCTTGTATCCTGTTCTTAGCCCGCCTTCTTCCTTGTCTTTGGCAATCTTCTTGAAGAAATGAACACCACCTTGGACACAGAATACTATGTCCACCTCATGGCTTGGTTAGGAGTGAGTTAAGAACTTTACTTTGGAACACTTGCATGCTTGCTTTCAAAACCCTAACACGCACACATACACACATACACACACACACACACACACACACACACACACACACACACACATCCGTACGCATGTGTAGGCGCCAACCTTAGCTGGGATCATACCCGTATTAGCGCACTGACAAAGAGCCCACCTGTTGCGAAACGCTTAGGGCCAAGGGTTCCGAATGTAGGGTTGACTGTGCAGTTTGTAGCATTCATCGGCGGTTCGGTCGCGACGGCATGCTTTGAAATCGTTGCCGATAGACAGGCCAAAGCTTTCAAGGAATCCTACTTCAAGGCGATCGTCCGGCAGGTGCGGAGAAGCATGGGTCTGTTCTCTTGCCCTAGCTTCAGTCCCCTCGTGGGACTAAGATGGAGCAGTGTTGAGTGCGGCTGTTTGAGAAGTGCTCTTGTTTGACGCAGGAAATGGCTTGGTTCGACCAGAGTAACGTGGGTAGTCTGGCCTCGCGCATGGAGGCAAACGTGGCTTCAATTCGCAGCGGAGTCGGGCTGAAGCTGGCTATGGTGAGTCCTTGGCTTTGACTACTGAGCTACCTTTTCTGTAAATATTTATAAAGAGTAGCCACGTGGTGAGGGAACCGCAATATTTGCGCCGCCACTGGCGGCATATTCACTTGGCCGTTTGTAACCAGCTTGTCGATGCGGAGGCCCCCAAGAATGCCCCATGCTGAGCAGACACACTGTAAACCCTAACGTGCGAAAATCCGCCTGGTGGTGTTTCAAAGGACAAGCGGCTTAGTTGTGCCGAAAGTGCAACTCAGCCCCGGTGACGTCGTGTTGGGCTGGCTGGTTCTGTGGACTGTGGATTGGGACAGCCTGCTCGTCGACCGTGTGGAGCATCAGTGTCAAGTACCTATTTGTTTCTGTTGAGGCTAAACCCTGAACTATAAGGCCTGCACGCCTGCCCGTTTGTGTATTGCTCATTTGATTGTAGATCTTGCGTTTGTGTATTTTGTGAGCAGCTTATTCAACTGTCCACTGCTGTAATTGGCGCACTTGTTGTTGGCTTCATCAAAAGCTGGAAGCTGACGTTAGTCTGTACAGCGGCGGTGCCAGTTGTCGGATTTTTTGGGGGTATGGTCGCCTGGTCTGTTCACAAGCAAGAAAGGGACAGTGAGTATCATCTTTTGAATGCCTTGCTGTTTCCATACTACTGTCGAGGACACCGGAGCTACTAACTTTCCAACTGGCAGGCCTCACAGTGCATAGTTCGCCGCGTAGCTGTTGTATAGGTTGCATTAGATCCTTTTTTATTGTGGTAAATATGTGTGGACTGAGATAGACAGGCTGTCTCTTTCCAGTTGAGTGCGCTTGTCTGCATGCTGACAGCAATGGAGTCATACTCCTCTGCGGGGAGCGTTAGCGAGGAGGCAATAATGGCCATAAGAACAGTTGTTTCTTTGGGATTGGAGGGACGCATGGCAGCGAAATACAGAAGCAAACTCCGGGACGCCGAACGGGCTGCGCTGCGGGCGAGTGTCTGGGTTGCGCTGGGTAAGTGTTCGTGTTTATTTTTTTCAGCACACCTGAAACTAGCAGATTTATTAGGGACATATATCATTATATGCATATGGCAGACCCTGGATTACTTGCACAGTCGATTGCATCTTGGTCTGTTTATTCAAATGCAGGGTTGGCGGGACTGATGGTCACGATGTTCCTAATGGCCGCCTTGGGCTTGTGGTACGGGGGACAGCTGCTTGCCGACAGCACTGCCGATGCCATTGCAGGTCGGTAATAGGGGCGCATTGCTTGTTTCTAGAGCTAGATTTGTTTGTTGACTGGTAAAGCCTACATCGGTAGGCTGTTTGGTAGCACAGCTGCTCTCCGAAGGTTTCTCGGCTCTGTAGCGAAGATCGTGCGCCTCTTCGCCTCCTGCGTGTCGCTTTTTTTAGCACGTATATGCTCGCTGTCTCCTGCTCCTTTCCTTATGCATGCCTTGCTTTTCTTTCCTTGTGTGATTGCTTTGTGGGTCATGCTCTGCTGCAGTGATGACAACACCCATCGACATGGCAGATCCGTCCACTTGGCCAAGACCTCAGTTCTCAGGAGGAACTGCAATAACAGTGTTTTTCGTCATTCTGATTGGAGCCTTTTCTCTGGGTCAGATCATCCCCAATATTTCAGCGTTGATCAAGGTCAGTGGGAGTGGGCCTTTGCACCTGTTTTCACTGCTGATGAGCATACGCATGCTAACAGCAGGAACCTGGCTGCTTGTGATGGCGTCGGCGACCTCTGTGCTGCCCCCCTGCATAAAGATGGAGCGTTGCTTTTGCCTGTTGATTGATGTTTTGCCTCTGCTTCCTCCTGTCTTCAGGCAAACTCGGCGGCCATGGATTTGGAAAAAGTGATAGAACGAACTTCAGCCATCGACCCGCTCGCGAGCGGCGGCCGTGTATGTTACGGATGCACGCAGATATAGCTTGCAGCAAGCCAAGTGGCAGGGTCACTGATTTGCCGACGCGCACGTTTGTTTGCAGGGAAGTGTGTCCATCTTGGGAATCACAGCTGATCTCTCAGTTTGTGACTATCGAAAGTGCTATGCTTCCGTATGCGTTCTTCCAGACTGACGTCAAGCTGGATGGCGACATTGAATTCAAGAACGTCGCCTTTTCTTACCCTACACGGCCGGAACGGCCCATTTTCACCGATCTGAATCTTCGTATCCCGGCCGGGAAGTGCGTTGCATTAGTGGGAGGCTCAGGTGAGATTTCTCATGGTGAACTTCACGCGCGCATCGGAGAGGGAAACTCCGATGCAGCTGGCAGTGCAGCCAGCCTCGAGGATCCTTTGACTGCGTCCCTTAGCGTGTCATGCATCGTTGCGCGTGCGCAGGTTGTGGCAAATCGACAATTTTGCAGCTTCTTCAACGCGTTTATGACTGCGAGAAAGGAACTATTACAGTCGGCGGCGTGTAGGTTTGGGGTTACACAATGTATCACCTGCTGCTAAGATTATTAGCCAGCCTTCAAGCATGCCATAGTGCCTGGACGGGCACTGTTGGCCCTTTTTGTGGTGTGTGCATTGCACCTTGGCAGACCCATTAGGGACATCAATGTCCGAGCGTTAAGGCTTCAGATGGGAGTTGTGAGCCAGGAGCCACGCCTTTTCTCAGCAACGGTGAGCATTTTTGCGGCGAAAGATGACTAACGCGGGCGCTGCTGGCTTAACCAGATCACAACCGTGGATGCAGTATTTACCGCCTAGATTTCGTGCGGACCGAGTTAAATACTGTCGTCTATATATTATGTATGAATTTTTCTGTGTTGTTTGCATTCGACGTTTTCCGTGAGTACATGCTTGCATGTGTGAGATAGCCAGTCCAGCATGTGGGCAAGCGTCTGTGTGAACGTTTTCCTATTAGTTGCACATGGTGTTAGACGGCTTCTTCAGTATCAACACCTGCGGGGAAAGTTGTTCTCTGTCCTGGTCCTGCGCTGAAATCAGGTAAAGCAGAACATAGAGCTGGGCTCACCAAATCCGGTGACAATGGAACAAGTCGTTGAAGCAGCTAAGCAAGCAAACGCAGACGGATTCGTCAGTCGTTTCCCGAATGGCTATGATACGGACTGCGGTGCCTACGGAGGGCAGCTCTCGGGCGGTCAAAAACAGCGTATTGCCATCGCAAGAGCACTTGTCGGTCGATCGGGAGAAAAACATTGTTGCGTACTTAAGTTGCCATCTTAGTTAGCTGCATTCACAGGACTCTTTGAAAACCAGATAAAAGAGGCAGCAAAGCTTTAATTGTCTTATATATGTTAGCGATGCTGCTGCTATGCCCGTTGAAGTATTATCACAAGGGTCTCATCCGGCAGAAGCAGAAGCACAGAAACACCGTAAGCGGGGTGATGTTGAGATGTGCGTGATGACACCGTGCAGATCCGGCGCCCAAACATTTTGATATTCGACGAAGCGACCTCCGCTTTGGACACCCAGTCTGAAAGGGTTGTTCAGGTGAGGAAGCCACGCGGCTGGCCCATTCCCTTCAGACACGCACGGTCTTCGCTAATCCTTCACCAAAGGCGTATGATGCGGCTTTGCCAACTTCTGCGCAGGAGGCTCTGGATGCCCTGGTCAAAACGACCAAAGCTACAACGCTGATCGTTGCTCACCGGCTGAGTACAATCCAGAACGCGGACCTGATTGTTGTGCTGGAGCCCTCTGCCACTCATGGAGCTACCGTTGTGCAGCAGGGGACTCATCACGAGCTAATGAAAGATACCGTGAGCCCCAGTCAGATTGGCGGATGGATAAGTGCACTTGTGGATCGTTCCACCGAACTGAACCTCAGATGCTGGTTGCTTCACATCAAGAAAGCGAAACTTTGGTGGTGAATTATTGGTTGAAACAAATCATGGTGGAGTTATTGTTGAGTGAGTAGTGGCTTTGGCGGTTTGTGCCTTTTTCAGGAAGGTCTGTATTACCATATGGTGTCCAGTCAAGTCGTCCCGAAGATTGATGATGAGGAGGAAGACAGCGCTGTGCAAGAAACCATGTCGGTGCAGCAAGAGCCTGAACCAGTCGATGCTGCTGCGGTTCATCCCGTCGAGGTACAACACTGTACCAGCCATGCAGATGCCCGGAACACTTTCTCCCAGCTCACGCTGCGCGCGAAAGCTACACACTTCCACTATAAAATGTTGAGCGGGCAAACAGCTTTGAGCAGTGATATTCAGATTAACGGAAGCTTGCCGCCCTGCTAGGGAAAAATGGGGGGAAGCGAGGCTGGGGAAGAGTTTAACGAGATTCACAGTTTGTGTCTACACGAGTCGCATCATTTGTAGTGACGGTTCCTGCTCCATTTTGCTGCAACTTACGTGGGAAGTGTGAGGCTTCCCACGCTTTCGTGTGAGCTGACCCATTGAGTTTGCATGAGTGCCATGCTGTGCATGTGCTCGTGATGTCAGGAAAGGCGGATGTCTACGGATTTTGTGGGTGAGCCCGCACAGCAGACGCATGCGAATGAAAGCATTGGGGACTTCAGGAACTAGAACGAACCCACAGAGCCACTACTTGTCACTGCATTGTAACGACGTTGATTATGTTCACAACGAATGTCGCTGCGTATCCCTTCGCTGCATTTCAGCCGCGTCTATTGCCAAGGCATCTCGGTCACTGTCTCAAACTCCAAACTTCCGTACTTACAAACTCATTTTGGAAAATTGGCCGGTCGTACTCCTGACCTTCATTGCGGCAGCCTGCGCGGGGTGAGAGTGCGGCGCAGATCACGCTAGGGAGGCGCCCTCTCCAGAGCGCCCTTTCTGCTGCGCGCGAGGTTTTGTATATGCGTTACTAGCGTGGTAGCCTCCTCCTACTTCATAGTGCGTCTGAGTTTCATTTAGGCGTCTGGCTTGAACACTTTGTGGGTTATGCAGAGTTATATTTCCTGTCTTCGGCTATGGCTTCGCCCAGTTTATTAGCACGTACTTCAGCCCCGACCCTGCAGCTATTCGCGATGGAGTACGTCAAGGGCTTGCGCTGCACTTGCTCACTTTCCACCGTACACGTCCGCATTCCGCTAATCTGTACCTCATGCACTTATATATAATATGGCAGTTCTCTTTGTCCTTGTGAGCAGTTTTGGATCCGTGATGGCTAAACTTTGGTGGATTTTGCAGGCTTCGAAGTGGGCGCTGGTGCTTGTTGGGCTGGGTTTCGCGCAAGGTCTCTCTGACGCAGTTAAGATTTTTGGCATAGACTTTTGCGGATACAAAGTTGCAACGCGGCTGCGAGACAAGGCATTCACCCAAACCATACATCAGGATATCGCATTTTTTGACTTGCCAGAGAATAATGCAGGTGTGCATGCGCAATCCGTGCACCTGGGGGCAGCCAGCGGAACTGGCATATGTAAGCGACTGATTAGTATAACCAATCATTATCAGCTGCTTCCTAACGCTGTATTTGCTGTTTGTGGCAGGAAAACTGTGCAGCATCCTCAGCGCAGATGTGCTCGACGTAAAGGTTGGATGCACTGGCAACGTTGTCTCCGTGGTTCAGGTGGTTGCGTCACTTTTAACAGGTATGAATCAAACAAGATGCTATCCTATTGCATATCTTTGCCACAGCATTTCAGATTGCCTCAGTTTTGTAAAGATGAAGGGGTTGTAGTGTGGTTGAGCTTCCTGTAGCAACAGGATAACCGACGCGTGATTGATCTCGGCTTTGCGAAACAGGTCTCATTATCGCATTCACTGGCGAGTGGAGATTGGCTTTGGTAATCCTTGCCTTCTGCTTCCTGTTGCTGCCGGCTAACTTCATCGAAGCAAAGCTAACCAGTTAGTCCACTATTCACCGTGTTTCGCTATTCTCACGTTGCCCTGCAGCAACGGAGCCCGCTTACCGTTACCAGTGCCCTTCAGACAGGACGTCCAGGGTTTGGTAGAGCTGTTTTTATGTTCTTTCGGAAGTGAACTGCGTGCTTTATTCAGACCCAGCGCCTTCTCACAAAGTGCGGCCGGGCGCTGAAATCAAGGGAGCTCCGATGATCATGAACCAGGCGACTTCTGGAATCCGCGTTGTTAGTGCCTTCGGGCTGGAGGAGGTACGGCATGCATGACTTTTCAGATGCAACCACCTATAGTTTAAGTATCATGACAAGCTTCAGTGGTAGCCGTTGTGTACAGGCGCATAGGGTTTCTTGCACTTGTGTTTCAGGTCTTCATCAAGTCGTACTTTCAAAGCATTGAAGAAGAGCAAGCAACTAAGGTCAAGGAAGGCATAGTGCTAGGGATTGCTTACGGCTTCAGCCAGGTGAGAAAAGTACCTTGTATCACAAATTAAGATTAGTGTTGAGGCTTGTTTACAGTGACAAACAGTTCCTTTGTGGATGTTTTTGGCACGCAGGCGGTTAACTATTTTGTCAACTGTCTAGCCTTGTGGTACGGAAGCAAGCTGGTGGCTACGAGTGGCGTTCGGCCTGATGGTGCGTTTAGGGAGCCTTTACGTACATGAAATGCGTGCGCTGAAATAATGCTTTATTAGGAGACTGACTGGAGCATAGTACGTGCATGTGAGATGTTTGTGGCGGTTCAGTAATCTCGCAAACAATTTTCGCCTTGACCTTTGCGGTCTCATCCGTTGGGCAAACTGTCCTGTTTACAACTGACGCGGGGAAGGCTGCGGCTGCGGGTCGTCGTGTTTACGGCCTCATCGACAGGGTGGGTACTTGCTAATGGGCTAATGTGTACTCTGGATATTCATGTATATCTGCGCATTTGCATTTATTTAATGGCAATGCCTTCATACCTGCACAGACTAAAGGCTCGGCGATTCGTTGATTGATGCATTTAGCGTGCAGATTAGGTCAGATTTGCTTCGCTTCAGAATTTAATATAAATAAAATTTGGTGTGGTGCCTGGTCATTCAGGCTTCTGATATTGATGTACGTGATTCGGGAGGGAAGGTTTTGAATCATGACAACTTCACGGGAGCAATCGAATTTGATCATATCAACTTCACGTACCCCACGAGACCAGATAACAAGGTCAGTCCTTCCCATGGAATGGTGTTTCTGACAGCGTTGCATCATATCATACTGACTGTGGGCGCCAACTGGCCCTTTTATTAGCTGTGAATATTTAGTCGCGGCACCAGTGGGGTGCTGGGAGAAAACACCCCTATGGATTCTTCAAGACGTTTACAAGGGCGGGTTGCGGTGCGCTGATGTTTACATCACGCATTTACAGGTCTACAAAAACCTCTCCTTCTCCATCAAGGAAGGCGAATCTGTGGCGTTGGTTGGAGCGTCGGGCTGTGGAAAGTCCACAATTGTACAGCTGGTGGTGAGATGATTTTTCTGGGTTATGCGAGTACCCTTGTTGCATACATGACTTGAGTGAGATACTATGCCGGCACCACAACACTGCCTGCTTAGGCATCGATGGCTACGGCACCTTGCCTTGAGCAAGCTTGGAGTCGAGCGTGGCGTCGTGTATGCATTGTCTCCCATAATAGGAACGCTTCTACGACTTGAAGAGCAGCCACACTGTCCAGACACAACCGCAACGAGGCACGTCTGCTCCAGAAAGCGAACCAAAGCACAAAACCGCGGAGTCTGAGGGGAAGATCATGTTTGACGGCGACGACCTTCGCGAGCTCAATGTTGTGTAGGTTGTTCACTTTTAAGCGTAACTTACTAAAGCATTCCGCGGGCTCAGCTTGCTCTCAATCCTGAATAGTAAATTCGCTGTAAAGGGCGCAGCTTCGTAAGCTGCGCCCTATTTTACATCCCTTGTGGCACTTGCTTGGGACGTAGTTTGTCCCTTCTCCTCAACTTACTAGTTTATCTTCCTCACACTTGTTGCTTGCTTAGGTCTGTTCGCGAACAAGAGGGGCTGGTTAGCCAAGAACCCGTCCTGTTTGACATGACAATTGAAGAGAACATCGCCGCGTCAAAACCAGGAGCGACGGAGGTACTTGCATATAGTCAGGCTTGATAAATTCGTGTGGTAAAATGTTTCAGATGCTTTCATTTCATTGAGCAGTTGTTTTGGGTTTGCATTATTTGTTCCTTGGTCTCGTACGAACTCGCCTTTTCATCGCCTTCCGCAGTGCAGTATGTTGCAATGCCGTGCAGACAACTCGCATGGCTAGCAGGAGCAGCAACAGCTTCGCACAGAAGGCTTGTGCGGCTGCGGCCAGTATTTAAATTACGTGCTTCTAGCGCAGTTGACCTGATTCTCCTGTGATTATCTGCTGAATCAGGAAGAAATACGTGAAGCAGCGAAGCTGGCCAATGCTGCTGGGTTTATTGAGGCCTTCCCCGATGGTTATCGAACTAACGTGGGATCAGGTGGAGCGCAGTTGTCGGGCGGACAGAAACAACGCATTGCAATAGCGCGGTAGGTTATGCAGTGGCTGGCTTTTAGCGCAGGGGAGTGCACACATTTTGAGCAACTGCAGCATTTCGGTTTTGCTATACCTCACGCGTGTTTTTTTAAAATTAGAGTGGTTGGATGCCGATCGCTTTGTTTGCAGAGCGTTAATCAGAAAGCCTCGTCTTTTGATATTAGATGAGGCGACATCGGCTTTAGACGTTGAAAGCGAAAGGATTGTCCAGCAGACGATTGACGAACTGCTTGCGGCGGAGAAACGCAGTACCATCATAATTGCCCACAGGCTTTCTACCGTGCGGAGTGCAGGTACGTCTGCTTTCGTGCGCATCCGGTTGATGCGGTAATGGTGTGCTCATCGCATCAACAAGATGCGATGATGGTGTGCTTGCTTTCATGCACTTCTTAGCTTGTTGCAGGGCCATGCTAGCACCTCACAAGCATAGTATGTTTTATTTCTCCTGTACGCTTGAATTCAGACAAAATCGTGGTTCTTACAAACGAAGACAGGAGAGGAAGCCGCGTTGCGGAGGTCGGAACTCATGACGAGTTGATGCAAAAGAAGGGGGGTCTCTATAGAACCCTTGTCGGGCTGGCTTCAATACAAGCGCACTAATGGCATTCACACATTGTTGCGGTGCCGCGAAACAGAATTTGTGTTGCATAGAATTTCATTCAGTATCGTGGTGTCGAGATAGGAGAGTTTGCGTCGTAGGACCAGAGAATTTTTGCTGCATAGTTTTAGTGTCATGGTGTCATGAAACTGAGAATTTGTGTTGAATAGTTTTATCCATTGTCTCAGTCTCGTAAAACGAGCGGGAATTTGTTGCATAGAGCTCCATTTCATAATACCATATCACCAAATAAAGCAGCTTCGTGTTGGGGCGAACCCTCCGTACGGATTGGCCACTATACCGGTCTGTCCGTTTTTCTATGGATTACGTTGGTCCCCAGCCGTACAGCCAAGGAAGCTTCGAAAGGCCTTTCTTCAGAAGACGCTCAGCAGTAGCTAAGTTTTTCACATCGCCTATCGGAGAAGGAAGTTCTTCCTGGCGCTCCATCGAGCGACTTTGACTAATAATAAAATTAAGTTGTCCCCTTCACCACATTGCGGGTGCAGCTGCGGCTCAGTGCAGTGTGTGTGGAGTGTGAAGAACGCCCAGCCTCGAAGCCGCTGTTGCGCACTTCTGCGGGGTTTTCTACATCGACTAAATCAAAATCAACCGTTTCAATGTACTTTTATGTTACAGTATACAAAGCTGTGTAGACAGATTTCCTGCGGCAATATGCAGTACCTCTTTCGACAGATCACTATTGTGCCACGAGTCCGTGCATTCTTCTACGTTTGAAATCAATACTGGTATCGCACTAAGTGCTGCCTGATGCCGCCGCACTCCACCCTAAATAAGAGCTACCAATAATAAACTGCCTGTAGACCGTAAATCCACGACTCCAAAATATATTCAGTCAAGCGCCTCCCAAGAAGAGCAGGGGCAACTGAACTGCAAATGGCCCAAAGTAGAATGCTCCAGCTAGAAAATGCTTACAGTCTGGCACATTGCCGCCAGTTATCGGAGACACTCCTCACACGAGGTCAGCAACTTGCACTGATCCGAATGAGTGTATATATATATATATATATATATATATATATATATATATATATATATATATATATATATATAAACACACCAGAAGAAATGAGGGAAGCCCTGCGCCAGCTGGAGAAGCGTGCGAAAGCCGCCAACGCAAAACCTAAACGCACCCTGCATTCACCAACCAATTCCAACCAATGCTTGCAAAACGGCCATCGCTGCTCAGCAACGATCGAAAGCGTCTGTTGTATATTCCTTTCGGTAGTACTAACGGCCGTGCTCGCGCAATAAAGCTTAAATAATTGCACAGCCCCTAGGGTCTTTTAGATGCAAAAAGGGGGGAGCGAAGTGCAATAAAATATGCGTGCAACGTAAATATAT
>OY986954.1:718131-725631 GCA_963920595.1 Eimeria praecox
TTGTTCCTCTGCTTCGTTGTTTTTGTTTTTCGAACGATTCTTCTTTGGTTCTTCGAATACGAGATTACGTAAGAAGTGAAGGCTTAAGCATCTTCTCTCTCTCTCTCTCTTTGTCTCCTTACCTCCTCTCTCTTAATCTCTCTCTCTCTGTCTATCTATCTATCAGCCAGTCTATTAACTAATCTCTCTCTCTGTATATATATATATATATATATATATATATATATATATATATATATATATATATATATCGATATCGATATAGATATTTCTGTTTGCCTCTATCTATGGGGAGGGGTATTGTTCATGCATGCAAAGCTGTCCCTGGTGTTAGAGGGAGAGAGATATGGGGCTGCTACTTGTTAGGAATCATTCTTGAGGATTGTTAGTTAATATTTGCTGCTGCTGCTGCTGCTGCTGCTGCTGCTCAGACCTTTCTGAAGATGAAACCTGAAGATGTTGATTTCGAGTTCGTTTCTGCAGCTCTCTTTGCCTTGGCTAGCGATACGTAAGTCTTTTTACGGCATTTTCTGTATTTATTTGCCGATTACGTTGTAATATGATGCTGTAGTAAACCTATTTGCTTCTTATTCTCCGGGGGATGGGGGGGGAGGGGGGGAAGCTGAGACAGATCATCATCTTTTTCTGTTTGTGTGTTTCTTTGGGGTGTATGTACAGCCGAATTCGCAGCGAGAACAGGAAGCATATCTTCGCTGCTCACGAATATTTGAAGAATCGTGAGTGTTTAGTTTATTTGTTTTGTTTATTTTTGCTATTTACTCTTTTATTTTATATTTTTTGATTCTTTTGTCTACTTAAAACATTCGAGAAGGCAGGCTTCCTTCAGTTCATCTTTCTCTACTTGAGGGTGTAGGGTGGTTGTTGATTTCATTTGCTGCTAGTTCTTTTGGTGGTTTGCTGCAGTTGAGCCAGAAGCAGAAGATGGTGGAGGCGCTGCAGAAGGTGTTGAAGCAGCAACAGAACGTTCAATAGGGCCTTTTACTCCGAAGAGTTTCGCGAAGTTGTTGGTTGACAGAGTTATAAATGCGTATGATGAAGAAGCACAAGAAGCGCAGCGGCACAAACCATGCAATCCTCTGTTAGAGTACACCAAACAAAAGAAACGAGCTTTCTGCTTCAGCGTAGGAGGAGAAAAAACAACTGATGCACCTGTTGCAGGAGGGCAGAGCTCTGCTGCCGATGCTTCTGCTTCTGCTGCTGCTGCTGCTCCTGCTGCTGCTGCTGCTACTGAGGCTGAGTGTCTGGGGGCTCCTCAGGAGAGGAAGAAAGCCAAGAAGAAGCGACGCATGCAACAGGAAGGTCTATCAGGTCTTTCAGAATCGTTAGGAGAGGATGTTATTCAAAAGAAAACAACAAAAGATAAGTGGAAGAAAACAAATGTTTATAATGGGAAGACAGAAACAGACAAAGACATTCAAGAGGCCCCAGTCGCAGCCAATGGACTACGCTTACCTATCCGCAGCAGCGGGACAAGCAGCAGCAGCAGCAGCAACAGCAGCAGCAACAGCAACAGCAGCAACAGCAGCAGCAGTTCTCTGGCTAGTAAGGAGGACACAGATAAGAAAGATACAGCTGAGACAGCACCTGTGGGCGTCTCAGCCTCTTCTGAAGATTGCTCATCTCCGAAGGAAGGGAAGATAAACTCCTTCGAAAAAACAAAAGCGCTTGCTGAAGATACAGCTGCTCCTGCTGCTGCTGCTGCTGCTGCTGCTGCTACAGACAATGCAGACACTGCAGCTGCAGCTGCACATACACCCCAACGACGACGAAGTGTTCGCATTTCAGAGTCGACTCCTAGCAGCAAACGCGTGTTATTCAATCTTAAGAAGAACAAAGTAGTAGGTGAGTGGGAGTTGTTGTTATTTAATTAATTTTATATTCTATCTCCTCTCCTTTCTACTCCCTTCTTCCCCTCCTCTCCTCCCCGTCTTCTTTCTGTTCGTCTGCATATTTTGCAGCTTCTTTTTCTTGTTTTTGTTTATTTTCTTCTCAGCCTTCTCACGACATGCACCCTCCGTAGCAGTAGGCCCTGCGTCTCCCCCTGGGAAGGGAAGATCGGTAGATAGTGCATCAGAAGCTGGACAGCTTAAAGAGGCTACATCAGCTGCGCAGGTTCCCCCGAGAGGTATTCTAAGAGCTGCAAAAGAACCAGGGCCCCCTACAAGTGAAGAAAATGCCCCAATGCCTTCTATTCAGAAGCTGCAGAGGCTGCCATGGTGGAAAGGATCGACAGCAGAGCTGATGGCTGCACTGAGACGGGCGCTGGCTGAGCAGCTGAGCAGCCGTGGCGATGCTGGGGGTACAAAAGGTCTACAAACGAAAAAGAAAACGAAAAAAACCATTAAAAAAAACTCAAAACACAAAAAACTCGTGAAGAAACCCAAAGAATGACACCTGGCTTCAAGCGCGGCGTTCAGTGAACTGCCTATACACCCCAAATATGGGAAGAGGGAGAGAGGGGGGGAGGGATAGGCAATCGCTGTTCGCTGCACTCGATGGCTGCTAAATAACTCAAAATCAATTCAATATTTAATTTGTTTTTGAAAATGTAGAGGTTTTTTAGATTAGGGTTTAGAGCCTTTGTAGCTGTGAGCCGTCGATGTACGTCGATTCTGCACATACACCCCAAACAAACTGTAGGGTTTCGATTTCCATAGCATAAGCAAGAAATATAGTTTATTTCGCCTTTTTAAGTTATTTTCAGAGGCAATGTTAGTAGAAAGACGTTCAAATAAGTGCAATTCAGCTACGCTCTTGTTCGTACACCGCAGCATAAACACTGTACAGAACTAAGTAAGCTGTGTACAGCATTGTATTGATAGATGAAAACATGGGATGAATATACGATAATCTGAATGCAAACAGAATTCTCCAGATACGAGCTGCTAGTCAGCTAGAGTAAAACAGCCCGAGCACTTGTTGTCCTATCGTGTGCTGTTATAAATATATATATATATATATATATATATATATATATATATATATATATATATATATATATATTCTTATTAATGCATATGAGCATATTGTTCATGCATACACTAAGCTTAGCGGGTCGAGACTACATTTGCATTTGTTGCTTGTTCGGTGTTTCTTCTGCTTTTTCTTTAAAACTGCAGATCGTGTTTGTTGCTGTTCATGAAGGAAACAACATTATAATTTGTCGTTAATAGGAATAAAAACAACAGTGGAGTAGGGATATATAAGGAGAATGCTGCAGAGGGGGGCTGAGGATGTTTCATAATAATAATACGAATATGTTTGTTTCCTCTTTCATACACTTGCAGTGTAACGAGAGAATTT
Organism: Eimeria praecox; assembly: GCA_963920595.1. Lineage (NCBI taxonomy): Eukaryota > Apicomplexa > Conoidasida > Eucoccidiorida > Eimeriidae > Eimeria > Eimeria praecox. The sequence goes on from OY986954.1 coordinate 721,456, forward strand.
TCTCTTCTCCACTTCTAAGCCCGTGTTTGAAATGTTTTATTATTATTATGTTTATTCTTTTTTTAACTTCTAACTTCAAACAAACGGCAGTGTATAATTGTGGAAAGCTGTATACAGTTCTACAGGATTTGCGGAAGGTGAGAGGATCGCAGCGGGGAGCATTGGGTGTGCCTTTCTGTTTTCTCATGAATAAATCAGAGAGAATATTCGTTAAATAATTGAATAAATAATAAATAAATACTAAATAAACAATAATTAAATCAGTATTTATACACAAAACGCCATCACACCTCACTTACACTCCAGCGAAAAACACAGTTAACACGCGAGTAGTCGGCTCGGCACGCTGCTGCATGAAACACGAAGGGGGAAACTGTGCACATGAGATTTAAATTATTTATAACTTATTTAATTTTGTGTGTTTTTATAATTTCAACAAGAAAAGAAAGAAAATAAAGTCATATAAGAGGATTTGAGCAACCTTTGAAGGACGCCATTTCCACACACAACGGCCCTCGAGGCACACTGAGCGATCCTCATGATAGCAGCATGATTTGCGGTTGATCTTCGATAAAATTTGTATATATTAGCTTTATTACTCAATATATATGTTTTTATGTAGAAAAAAGAGGCATTTAGCACATAAAAAAGAGAAAATACACTGAAAAGTCTGGCGGCGGTTGCTGCAGAGCGGGGGCTGAGCTGTGCCGGCTGCTCGAGGTACTGATTCCAGGAGTGTGAGGGAGGTGCCTCCGAAAGGTTTGTCTGTTTGTTCTTTATGTTTATTTGTATTTAATTTGATTATTATTTTAATTCGTTTCATTCTTAATACATTTCAAGGCGTCGACAGCAATCTGCCCGCCTCCGACCGCTGCCTCTGCCCCACCGGGGGTGACGAGTTAAGCCTGTACATTGTATTGCAGGTATTTGTGTATATATCCGTTAAATTAATTTGATTTGTGTGTTTTTATTCTTAAATTATTATTTAAAAATGACATTAACAGAGTCTTGGGTTCCATCAGGACCCATAACAAGCCAACAACCTCGGCCTTCTAGCGAGAGTCGAGGCTTTTCATCTACATCTTCTGCATATATATATCGAGATATGCATGCACAGAGTGAGTTATTTAACACAATTAAACCATGTAATAATGATTGGATGACTTGTCGTGCAGCAACAGATTCTTCTCCTCTAAATACTAAATCGGAATGGACGCCACAAACACCCCCGCAGATTGTTGTTTCTCTTATTGGACAATTGCTGAAGTTACTTCCTGATAATACAAAACCAAACAACAATAACAACAACAGCAGCAGCAGCAGCAACAGCAGCAGCAACAGCAGCAGCAGCAGCAGCAGCAGCAACAGCAGCAGCAGCAATAGTGGTGTGTATGGTACGAATGAGAATCATTCTTTAAAGAGAGAAAGCGATAATATGAAAATATCTCCTTCTCATATATCTTCTTCTTCTTCCTTTTCTACATTTGCTGGTGATATGAATTCAACGATTTGTGTAAATCCTACACAAGATACACCCCAAACATATTCTAGGATATTAAATATACCTTCATATATATCTTCTTCTTTAAATTTATTAAATACTTCTACTCCTGCATCTTTACGAATATCGTTTGCTGAGTACCCTTGTGTGTTTGTTGTACAATCTTCTAACTATCAACCATACGTACAAGTAAGAAAGAGCTCTCAACCTGCCATTCATATATATACTTGTTCTCCTATTCATGTAGAGGATGATTTTGATGCTGCTGCAAGACACCATTATCACCTGCAGCAGCAGCAGCAGCAGCAACAGCAGCAGCAGCAACAGAAACAACAACAGCAGCAACAGCAGCAGCAGCAAGCCTCTTCATCTCCTCATCGATCTGTATCTGTAGGAGAAGATGAGAGAGAATATATTGCTTTTGAGAATGCATATATTAATAAACATCAACCCATAATATTTCTTCATGCTGATACAGCTTATAGAGAAGGATATCCCTGGCAGCCTCGTATCTGTATAGACACCACAGCAACATGGTGGCCGAGTATACAATGTACATTTGCCTCTCAAAATAATAAAGAAAGGTATAATAATAATTTTAATGCTTGGGGAAGATGTTTTATTGAAGAATATACAGCAGGTGTATCTGTATCAGGTCCTGTGAAACCGTTAACAATGGATTTACCGTACTGAAGAAAGTAGTTATTTCTACTCATAAATAATATATATATTTATGTTTTATTCAACTTCATTTGTATTATTTTATATATTATACACACTTTCATATTTTATTTCGTATATTAAAACAAAAAATCTTAACATTCGTCTTTGGATTCAATTACGAACTCGCACCTGAGCTGTCTATGCAGGTTTCTTTCTTTCTTTTTCCGCTCTTCTATGAATATAATTATATATATTAATATATTAATATATTAATTTATTAATTTATTAATATATTAATATATTAATTTATTAATTTATTATTATATCCATATATTTACGTATATTCATATGTATTCGTATTTATTATTTGCTGATCATCTTAGATTATTCTTCGCTAGTTCTGCAGCCTTCATTGCCTGCAGGGTATTCTAGCCTTTCTCTGTTATATATATATATATATATATATATATATATATATATACAATATATATATTATATATATATATATATATAATATTTACAATATATATAAGATATATATAATATAGAATATATATTATTATATACATAATATACTATATATATATATATAATATAGTATAGATGATATAGATTATGTATTATATATATTCTTTATATTATATATATTATATATATTATATATTATATATATCTTTCTTTTCTGTTTGTTTGTTTAGAATCCGTACAATTAAGATTATATATTCTTGTTTTATTTTCTACAAGTTTATATCTTCGTTTATATTATCTTTTTACTAATTCTCCTTACATTATATCACCGGAACATCTTCATCAAGCATTCCGACTTTAAATAAATAAATAAATAAATAAATAAATAAATAAATAAATATAAATATAAATATAAAAACAATTAAATAATAAATAAATAAATAAATAAATTTATTAACATTAAACTCTATCTCCGACCGTATCCGCCTTTCCCAAGCCTCGTCTCTCCCTTCGTGTTTATTATACGTATGTATATATGATTATACATATGTTTTTACGTATATATATATATATATACATATATAGAATATTATATATGTATATATAGAATATTATATATATATATATATATATATATATATATATATATATATATATGTATATACGTATTATATGAAGTATTTCTAAGTACTTCATTCTCACGTGTTCCGTGCACATCCGTATTATGTATATTATATATATATAATATAATATATATTATATATTATATATATATATATATAATATATATATATATCCGCCTGTCAATACTCCGTAGAGTTTGCTTGTTCGCTTGCTATTCTGAAAGTGTTTAGTATTTAAATACTAAATGCTTTAATCTAGCTATTAGCTACCATATCTGTATATATATATATATATATATATATATATATATATATATATATATATATATATATATATATATATATATATATATATATATATATATATATATATATTAGAGAGAAAGTCTTGTTGTTTTTCTTTCTTCTTTTCCGCCTCTAACTCTATAATCATCCTTGCAGAGGAATTGTTAATGTATCTCCCCTGCTTTATCTCTCCGTATTTATTTATTTATTTATTTATTCATTTATTTATTTGAACTTTAACTGTATGCCCTAGTTGGGCTGTTGCTGTCTTTATCGCAGCAGCAGCAGCAGCAGCTACAGCAGCAACAACAGCAGCAGCAGCAGCAGCTGCTGCTGCTGCTGCTGCTGTTGCTGCTGCTGCATCAGAGTTTGCTGCTTATCGCTAACTACAGAAGCCGCATTTTATTGTATAAAACTCTACATTTTAATTTAAATTTAAATAAATAAATAAATAAAAATATAGTAGATATTCTGTTCTTACTAATAATATATCTAACAACTAGAGTAGAAAAAAAGTAAGTAGAATTGAAATACGGTGAGATGAAAGACGAAATATAAAACAAAAACAAACAAAAAAATAAAACAAAAAAATAAAATAAAATAAAACAAAATAAAACAAAAATAAAACAAAATAAA
>OY986954.1:730631-738131 GCA_963920595.1 Eimeria praecox
TGCTGCTGCTGGTGTTGCTTGTGTTTCTTGTCTTATCAGGTGCTGATGGCGACTGGGGTGGTGGTGTATCTTCATCCGAAGAAGCGTGTTTATTATCAAAATCAAAAGGATCGAGTGTGTGTGTATCTACACGTGTAGTAAGTTGTTTAATAGCTATGTTGCAAGGTGTTGAGGTATTATGTAACTTATCAATTTTATATTTATTTAAGGATGATTTCAAATTAAATCCAACAACATTATCGTTAGTATTTAGTTTTCTACGTTTACCTTGGACAATTAAACCTCTATGGGCATTTCTCTCTGATAATTATCCTATCTTTTCATCTCGCCGAAAATCGTATATATTTATTGGGGCTTCTCTTTGTATAATATCGATATTAGGTATTGGTTTAGGGGGATATAAATCATTAATAACTACAATTATATTATTATTTTTATATTTCAGCGGTTCAGCTATTTGTAATGTTATAGGAGAAGCATTAATTGTAGAAGAAGGAAGAAGAGAAATAGAAGAAAAGGAAACAGTTAAGACTGTTTCTTTATTTTTTGCTTGTCGTCGTTTAAGTTTTGCTTCTGTCTCCTATCTATCAGGTTTATTATTATCGATTATATCTAAACAACATATATTTATATTGGCTTCTATCTTCCCTTTATCTGTTTTTATATCTACTTTCTATCTTAGAGAGAAACATATTGTTATTACGAAGACACCAAAACAACAACTTAAGAGACTTTGCACTGTCCTCAAACAACCTACGCTCATCACATCTACCCTATTCATATTCCTTATGATGGTTAGATGTTTGCTGCTGCTGCTGCTGATGCTGATGATGATGCTGATGCTGCTGATGCTGCTGATAGTGCTGCTGCTGTACTTGCTGCTGCTGCTGATGCTGCTGCTGATGCTGCTGCTGATGCTGATAGTGCTGCTGCTGTACTTGCTGCTGCTGCTGCTGCTGATAGTGCTGCTGTTGTACTTGCTGCTGCTGCTGCTGATAGTGCTGCTGCTGTACTTGCTGCTGCTGCTGCTGCTGATGATGATGTTGCTGCTGATGCTGATGCACTTGTTGCTGCTGATGCTGCTGCTGCTGTACTTGCTGCTGCTGTTGCTGCTGCTGCTGCTGTAGTTGGTGTCGTTGCTGTTGTTGTTGCTGCTGTTGTTGCTGCTGCTGTTGTTGTTGATGATGTTTCTGCCGCTGCATTTGTTGTTGCTGCTGCTGCACTTGTTTATCCCTGCTGCTGTTGCTGCTGTTGCTGCTGTTGCTGCTGCCCGCGTCTTCTGCTTCTGCTTCTGCTGCTTCTCCTGCTGCTGCTGCTGCTTCTGCTGCTGCTTCTGCTTCTGCTGCTTCTGCTGCTGCTGCTTCTGCTGCTGCTTCTGCTGCTGCTGCTGCTGCTGTCGTTTCTGTTGTATTTTTTTTGTATGACGTTTGACTTTCTCATATTTATCTTTTCCTGTTGCTGCTGCTGCTGCTGTTGCTGCTGCTGCTGCTGCTGTTGCTGCTCTTGCTGCTGCTGCTGCTGCTGCTGCTGCTGCTGTTGTTGTGTACAGGCAACCCCGTCGTCAGGTTCTATAATGTTTTATTTTATGACGAACGAGTTACACTTCAGCCCCGAGTTGTTAGGGAGATTATCTTTGTTTCAAAGTTTAGCTTCGTTAGGGGGAATATTAGTTTATATGTATTTCTGCAGTAATATATCTATTCGTAAATTATTATGTATTTCTACTCTTGTTGTTACGCCTTTCTGTCTTCTACCTGTTATTGTGTAAGTATATTCAAGTTAAAAAGGAAAATATAGTTTATTATAATGTTTATAAAATAATTATAATTATATTCATATAATTATAATTATATTAATTATAATCAAAATAGTATTGCTGTTTGGTTTTTATTGTTTTGGGTTTGGTATTGTTGTTATTTGTTTTTTTTATTAGTATTATTAATAATTTTGTTATTGTTGTTGTCATTATAATTATTATAATTGTTATAATTGTTATGATTATTATAATTGTTATAATTGTTATTATTATTATTATTATTATTATTATTATTATTGTTATAATTGTTGTTATTATTACAATTGTTAGACTTGTTATAATTGTTATTATCATTATTATTGTTATTACTATTATTATTATTATTGTTATTATTGTTATAATTGTTATAATTATAATAATTGTTATATATATAATTATAAATGAAGTAATTTAACAAGCAGAATGAAGAAGCAAACATACAAAACAAAATGCAGCAAAAACACCACAGACAGATACAATTCTTAGCAAATTATATATATATATATATATATATATATATATATATATATATATATATATATAGTTTATATAGAAGTATGTATTGTAGGCTGTCTCTGTCAAGGGGATAGAGGGATGTAGGATATAAGATAATACATTTGAGTGTTATTTATTTTATTGCTATTTATTTTATTTTATTACTTTGATATTATTTATATTTATTTATTTTTTCTGTTTTTTCTTCTTTTTTCTTTGGCTGCGATGTACTTGGGGTGTATAGGCAGGTGCATATTGTGTGTTTTTTTTGATTTTTTCAAATTTTTATTTATTTTATTTATTTTATTTATGTATTTTATTTATTTTATTTATTTAATTGTTTTATTTCTTCAGAGTTGAAAGGTGGAATGTGCCTCTAGGTATTCCTGATTCTGTATTTGTTGTTACTGATACGGTGTTGATGGAGTTTGCAGGTGAGGTGTATATACACCTGAAGCAGCTGCTGTTCTATCTGTTGCTGCTAAGAATAAAAACTAATTATTAATATATTATTAATACTTTCTACCTCTAAATAAATTAATTATGTATTTGATAGAATCAAATCGCAGCGATTCTGTCTTCTCGAAGGTCTATATACACCTACGGGCTCTTCTATGTATTCTTTCTCTCTCTCTCTCTCTCTCTCTATATATATATATATATATATATATACATATACATATGTATATATGCGCATATATCTGTATTTCTGTATATACAAAATATACAGAATATGCAATAATACGTTATATATATGTATACACTGTACTATCTATCTATATAATATATATATATATATATATATATATATATATATATATATATATATATATATATATATATATATTGTAGAGATTGCGTTATGTATTATTGTGTGCATATTAGTTCGTCCTCCTCGTCGTGCCATATAATACTTGTGTTTATTTTTATCATTGCATTTATATTTACATTTATATTTATATTACTGTTTATATTACTATTTATATTACTATTTATATTTATATTTATATTACTATTTATATTTATATTACTATTTATATTTATATTAATATTTATATTTATATTACTATTTATAGTTATATTTATATTACTATTTATATTTATATTACTATTTATATTTATATTACTATTTATATTTATATTTATATTTATATTACTATTTATATTTATATTACTATTTATATTTATATTTATATTTATATTTGTCTTCTCATTTCTCTCTCCTGAATTTTTTAATTATTTTTTTATTTTTTTAGATTTTTTTATAATTTTTTTAAAAATAAATATTAAATAAAAATATCATAAAATATAATTAAAATAAAATATCTTACTTGAATAACACTCTCTATAATATATATATATATATACATATATATATATATATATATATATATATATATATATATATATATATATATTCCTCTTCTTCCTTTATTTTATAAAATAATAAAAATATATTATTTGTTTTGTTTGTTTGTTTTTTAGGAGAGTTTCAATCTATGCCTGTCTTAGTATTAGCTGCTCGTCTATGTCCCCCAGGATTGGAATCAACAATTTATTCTTTTTTACTCTCAGCTTATAATTTAGGATTAGGTTTAGGATCGTTAATATCTGCGGCTCTTACTGCTGTATGTTATTATATATTTATTTATTTATTTATTTATTTATTTATTTAGTTGTTTGGTTGTTTTTGTTTGTTTGTTTGTTTTGTTTATTTATTTATGGATTTATTTATTTATTTACGTATTTATTTGTTTGTTTGTTTGTTTTGTTTTGTTTGTTTATTTACGTATTTATTTATTTGTTTATTTGTTTTTATTTGTTTGCTTGTTTTTATTTATTTATTTATTTATTTGTTTGTTTTGTTTGTTTTGTGTTTATATGTTTATTTTTTGGTTTTGTTTGTTTTGTTTTTATTTACTTATTTCTGTGTTTGTTTATTTATTTATTTATTTGTTTGTTTGTTTGTTTATTTGTTTGTTTGTTTGTTTTTTATTAATTACTGCTGCTGTTAATATAATTTGCTGTTGTTGTTTGTAGTTTAATGATTTAGCTGTTGCTGCTGTTCCTCCTGTTTGTTTTGTTGCTGCTGCTGTTGCTGCTGCTGCTGTACCTGCTGCTGCTGTAGCTGCTGCTGCTGCTGTAGCTGCTGCTGCTGCTGTAGCTGCTGCTGTTGTAGCTGCTGCTGCTGCTGTAGCTGGTGCTGCTGCTGTAGCTGCTGCTGCTGTAGCTGCTGCTGCAGTAGCTGCTGCTGCTGCTGCAGTAGCTGCTGCTGCTGCTGCTGTATCTGCTGCTGCATGTGCATGTCCATTATATCTTCAATAACCTTATTTCCTACATATTTCTTCGTTTTTTTTTTATTTTTTGTTTTTTAATCCGTTTAATTTATTTTAATTTATTTTAATTTATTTTAATTTAATTTATTTTAATTAATTTATTTTGCTTTATTTTAATATATTTTTTATTTGTTTTAATATGTTTAGGCCTTAGGTATATCCTCAACAAATTTCGAAGGTCTATCATCGTTAACAGTAATTTGTGCTCTATCAAATTTACTTCCTCTCTGTTTATTATGGATGGTGCCTGCGTCTTCGGGTCTGTCTTTATCTGCTTCTAAGCGCAAACAAGCAGCAGCAGCAGCAGCAGCAGGAGCAGCAGCAGCAGCAGGGGGAGAAGGGGGAGAAGGAGGAGGGGATACAGCAGCAGCAACAGCAGCAGCAGCAGCAGCAGCAGCAGCAGCAAGAGTAAAAACTAATTTTCATAGTACAGGCAAAGACAGCGATTCTACAGCAGCAGATTCTGATGGTGCTGCAGCAGATGCATCCGCATACAATTCAGATATGGAGGGAGGAGCAAGAAACAGCAGCAGCAGCAGCAGCAGCAGCAACAGCAGCAGCAGCAGCAGCAGCAGCAGCAGTGATGGGGTTGATGTAAGGAGAGAGAGTGTAGAGGAAGCAGAAGCAGCAGCACCAAATATCCTTTCTCTTGCTAGTTCGGATTCGTTTGTTGCTTTGAGAGAAGAAGAAGAAGAAAATAAAATTTATATTAATACTACAAATAATACACTAGGCGAGTGCGCCTTCTCCCCCCAGCAGCAGCAGCAGCAGCAGCAGCAGCAACAGCAGCAGCAGCAGCAGCAGCAGCAGCAGCAGCGGTGGTAATTTGCAGCAGCAGAAGCAGTTGGCTGGTGCTGCTGCTCTCATTGTTAGAGATCAGATGAATCTGCTGCTGCTGCTGCTGCTGCCGCTGCAGCAGCAGCAGCTGCTGCTGCAGCTATTGCTGCAACGCCAGCACCAGCAGCAGCAGCAGCAGTTGCTGCTGCTGCAGTTGTTGCTGCAACGCCAGCACCAGCAGCAGCAGCAGCAGCAGCAGCATATTATAATTTGTAAGAATTAGAAATAATAAAATTAAATCATCAGAGTTGATGAAGTCAATGAGTTATGTAAACGTTATAAAGAGTTTTTTAAATAAATAAAATATGTGTAGAGAGATAGAGATATAGATAGATAGATAAAGATATAGATAGATAGATAGATAGATAGATAGATAGATATAGATATAGATATAGACAGAGATAGATAGATATAGATAGATATAGATAGATATAGATAGATATAGATAGATATAGATAGATATAGATAGATATAGACAGAGATATATAGATATAGATAGATATAGATATAGACAGATATAGATATAGGTAGATATAGATAGATATAGATAGATATAGATAGATATAGGTAGAGATAGATAGATATAGATAGATAGATATAGATAGATAGCTACGTATAGGTATAGGTATGCATACACACACACACATATCTATATATATCTATATATCTATATAGATATATATCTCTATATCTCTATATATCTCTATATCTCTATATCTCTGTATCTATATATCTATGTATCTATCTATATCTGTCTATCTATCTATCTATCTATCTATCTGTGTATAGATATAGATAGATATATCGAGAGAGAAACAGAGAAAGAGAGACAAATATAAAGAAGTAGTTTAAATGAATTAAACAAACAAGAAGAAGAATGATTGCTATAAAAGCAGAAACAAACAAAAACAAACAAAAACAAACAAAAACAAACAAAAATAAACAAACAAACAAATCTGCGCTGCTTCTCTCTTTGTTTATTTAATTATGTTTATTATTATTTATTATTTTCTGTCTTTGTTTATTTAATTATGTTTATTATTATTTATTATTTTCTGTCTTTGTTTATTTAGTTTAGTTTAGTTTGTTTGTTTTGTTTTGTTTGTTTTATTTATTTGATTTAGTTTATTATTTAGTTGTGTTTATTTATTTTAGTTTATTTAGTTTTGTTTGTTTTGTTTGGTTTGTTTTATTTATTTGGTTTTATTTATTTAGTTTTTTGTTTATTTAGTTTTATATATTTAGTTTTATTTATTTGATTTAGTTTATTTAGTTTTGTTTATTTCGTTTAGTTTGTTTTATTTATTTATTTAGTTTTGTTTTTTTAGTTTTGTTTGTTTTTTGTTTTGTTTTTTAGTTTGTTTGTTGATTAGTTACGTAAAATCATCTTGTTTATAATTTGTTTCTTTAATAAACATACATAAATATATAAACTATAAATATATGCTTGTTTATATATATATATATATATATATATATATATATATATATATATATATATATATATATATATATATATATATATATTATTTATATTATTTGTAAGGAGAGGCTACACAAGAGAATTGTATGCATATTTGCAACAAGTGTGAACAGCTAAACCCTAAACCCTAAACCCTAAACCCCTCATATAAACCGTAAACACTAAACCCCTCATATAAACCCTAAACCCTAAACCCCTCATATAAACCCTAAACCCTAAACCCCTCATATAAACCCTAAACCCTAAACCCTTCACATAAACCCTAAAGCCCTCATATAAACCTTAAGCCCTAAGCCCCTCATATATGTAAACCCTAAACCCTAAACCCTTCACATAAACCCTAAACCCTAAACCCTAGACTCTAATAGATTTGTAGTATTTCTTTCTTTCAGCATTCTCGAGAGAATAAAAAAAGATTGTTAATACAGTTTTGTAATCTTTGCATGTTTATTTATTTATTTATTTATTTATTTATCTATTTATTTATTTATTTATTTATTTATTTATTTATTTATTTATTTATTTATCTATTTATTTATTTATTTATCTATTTA